>CAAKHF010000030.1:3272-111716 GCA_901007745.1 Hippocampus kuda
GCGATTTGGCTGAGAAACAGAGCGAGGCCGACAGCCTCCTTGGTGAAGTTCGGGATGAAGCGAAGCGGGGGACGGCTGAGGCTAAGGGTTTGCGTGGTCTTGCGGAGGAGGGTCTTGAGGAAAGCCGAAGAACTGCGGCAAGGCTAGAGAGCCTCCAAAGAGACAATAACCAGTTGCGAGAAGAAGTGCAGAGGGCGCTCAAGGGTCAGGCGGCGGCTGTGTCTAACAGCGACCTGCTGAGTGGACATCTTGAAGCGGTGCGGCGTGATCTTGATGAATTCAAGTCGCAGAATCGGGAGTTGATGAAGAGACTTGAACAAGTTAGTGATCCGGGGCCATTGATGGACCGCATTGATTCGCTGGTCACAGTTCTTCGGGCCGATGATTTGCCGCCTGTGTTGCTAGGCGAGCTAGTGGAGCAGGCTGCTGGCCTAATCGAAGAGGGGAACGATTTGGTAAGGGAAAAGGCACGGCTTAGTGTGATTTCTGGAATCCTGACGGGTGGGGGTCTTGTTGGGGATTTGGATTTCCAGGTGGAGTCGCCTGCTAGTTTCGAGGCGAATTCTCACTGCATCGTGCGTGTCGTGGAATGGGGTGTTTCGGAGAGAGCTTCAATCAAGAAAACTATCGAGGGATACTCGCTATCCTTTTCCCCGTCGGCCGGTCCCTGGCGCGGCATGAAGTTGATTATCACCTTGCCCGAATTGAAGAATGGTGGTCCGGACGGATCTTGGTCCGTTTGGGAGTCGGAGGGACCTAGCGGAGCGAGTGCAAAGTTCCGTGGAAGGGCTCGACTCTAGGCATCTACCTGGCAGCGGCAGTCCTGTGGCATCAAAGTGGAGCCTTAGGGTTGCAGGGCCCTGGCTGTCGGCACTTGCGAATTGCTAGGGCCTGGTTTCCGATGCCAATTTAGTGCCAGTTTGTTGACCATCACATGCCCGATTTTGTCCGCTACCAGAGCCAAGAGTCCTCTTCAGTGCTGTCATAACCCTTTTCATCAGAAGGATTTGTCAGCTCTTGTCCGTTCTTGTCTGGGATTGCGTTGTCCTTTGGCTCCCCGCTCATAACCCGGATGCCCGCGATTGTCTGGGCATGTCGGCTCCTGACAGCTGCTGTCAGCCGTGGTCCGCGGGGCGGGGACCCGGGGATCAGGTCGTCGACCGCTACTTTCCTAGTGACTGTTCTCCAGTCTCACGGATAAGAGCACCTTCGAGGTACGCAGCCAGGTCAGCACTTAGGAAGTCCGGGTCCGGGTAAACCGCGTATCGATCCATGTCGAGCGTTTCGCCCAGCCATCTCGCGCCGAAGACCGCGGCTTCTGGAGAAAGTTCGACCTTTTCGCACAACGGCAAAGGTCTTTCACTCCCTTCAAGGGTCTTTCCAACGGCTTCCAACTTATCAAGCCGCGGTTCGAGGTGGCCGTGAAAGGTAAAGCAGCCCTTCTGCGCTCTCAGTCTGGAGCTCGCGCGTGGTGGGTACACAGGAAGCGGATACTTGAACCTGAGGTTCCCGCTGTACTTCTCCGGATCGTGGAGAAAGTCCTCCAGGTAGTCCATTTCTTTGGCAGCAGACAGATCAAGAATGCTGTCATCGCCGGAAAGTGAGAGAAGGCGGAAAGGATTCAGCACCCAAAGGCAGGGGGTCTCAGCAACCCTGGGCACAAAAAACTCGGGTTCACTATCCCTTCGAGCGCTCCAGGTCTTCCAGAGGACTTGGATGAAGCCTTCCAGCGCAAAGTAGAGCGCCACGGCGAAGCTCTGCGTCCAATCCAGCAACCGTGTGGGGCAACGATGGTGCTGCATGTCACCAAGAATGACCCACGAGCTTTCGGAGAGGAGTTCAGGGCGCTGAGTGCGGTACTTGTGGAAGACTGTGATCTCCTGCTTCCGTAGGTAGTTAATGTCGACTTTTCTGATCACCGATTCGAGACCGCTCCTTCGCTCCCGAAGCTCCTGCTCGACCTTGCGAGCTTCACCTTCGTCGATCTTCTTCGATTTCGCCTTTGCTCTTGACCTGACAATCTCCTGATCGACTTGCGCGAGCTGCTCGTGTATACGCTGGTTTTGGTTGTGGAAGGTCGCCAGCCGAACGAACGATGGGGCGAGTATCCAGTCACGGTTACCGTGACCCCGATACCATGTCTCTGTGCTGAGCGACGAGCAGTCGATGCGGTCTCTTTTATCTCTGAGTCTGCGCAAGAACTCTTCCCATTCAATACGAGCGTGCCCCCAAGCTCCTTCATAGCCACGAAGGAGGCTCTTGCGCCAAGCATCGACCTGTTTCGTCAGAGCTTCGAGGGTCTTGGCCTTGACGGGTCCTTTGGTCGAAGATTCGAGGATCTCTTGAGCGATCGTCGCGGACTCGGCGCCCTGGATGATCCTGACGTACGCGTATGCACGCCTTTCCGATCGATTGTGTAGGTTCCGCTTGTTCATCGAGAGCGGATGGCCCCGAGGCGTGCATGGATCGACTCAACTGCCCTCGCGAGGAGCTCTTCGTCTTGTCGGGCTGTCTCGATTTCTCGGGGGTCAGCATGCGCTAAGAAACCGCGATCGAGGAGGAGGCGTCCTAGATCGGCGATACGCTGCTCGTACTCTACTAGCCGTCTTCTCAGTCTGTAGTCCTCCTTGGCGTAGTCAGTTCGTCCCTTTTCGATCCAGCAGTCGTACCCGAGCCCAACTATCCGATGTCCACGGCCGCTATTGGAGAGGGCTTCGATCGGGAATCCCAGGCGGACATGCAGGACGGCTTCGAGGATTTCGTGACAAGCAAGGAATTGTTCCGAATAGGCGGTGGTGCGAACCTCCACGTCCATCACTTGCTTCTTCTCGATGCCGTTATCCAGCCGATATCCACTTAAGTCTCTCTTCAGGCGGATCATCGCGGAGCCAGCTCGTGCGCTGTCTGCATAATGCCTTGTATCTGTCCTCTGCGGCCACGTTGCTTCCATGGCCATGCCGTCTAGAGGACTCTCTTGCCAGGTCCGTTCCGTGGCAAATGGAGCAAACGGATGGAGCATTCGGAGATATGCGCTCATCCCATATGTAAGCAATGCTCGTGTTTCCGGCCGTGCGCGGAGTCCTGGAACGCGTTCCACAGCTGGTAGATAGAGCCAGCAAAATTCAGATGCGAAAGACTGCCTAAGCCTCTCAATCACGTCTCCCAGATGCATCTCCTCTATGCGCCGTGAGAATTCAAGTGCACGTGAAGTCAGCTGTGAGAAGAACCAGCGATTGAATGGATGCTGTGGCTCTTGCGAATAAGAAGACTGCCAGTCAGACGGTACAAGCTGTCGTACGCGTTCGGCAGCTTTCGAGATGTCGCGTATGAGTTTCTTGCAGCTGCGAGCGCCTAGGTTTGACGGTGCGAAATCGTGCTCGATTCCTCTTCCTCGGATGAGATTGAGACGGACGGCATCCGCACCGTGCAGTCCAACGGAATCAGTTAGCAGAGCAAGGGAAGAAGGTCGCGAGCTCGACATCTTGCGGCCGGTGTCATCGCGTAACAGTCCGTGAAAGAAGACTTCACGGGAAGGGACTGTGTCGTGAAGAAACCCACTGAGCATGACCATTCTGCCCACCCAGAAGAACGCGAGATCAACACCTGTCACAATGGCTGATAAGGGGGCAGTCGGCTTCTTCGCTGTTTCAGCCGCCCACAATGCGGAGGAGAACCAGGAGTCCAGTGTGCTCGGATCTTTGGTCCATCCGTGCCCGTCGGGCTTGTTCTCTCCCACCGACACTTCTGAGCCGCGGCACCATGCAGGGATCTCATGACCGAACGGGACCTGCCGGGAGATGCACCAGTCTTCGAGGTCCGTCGCATAGGTCAGGCACATGCGTCGCGCTGCCTCGGGCCAAATCGTCATGCGATCGCTCTCGAGTTCGTTTATCAGCAACTCCTGAAGACTCTTGAGCCTGCCTCGCGAAGTGGCGGCAGGCTTTCGGACATCTACATACCATTGAATCTTGGGGACCCTGACAACGGCCATGCCCGTTCGTCGGGACCGCACCTCAGTCCCCGTCACAGACGTTTCGCTCGATAGCATGCCTGCCGCGCGCAGTGCCGCTTTTAGTTGCTCGCGGCATTCGGCCACAGTCATTCCTGAGTACGGACCTGCCAGCTCCGTCATCCGACCTTCATCGTCGACGACGTCCCGCGATGGAAGCCGGTGCTCTGTGGCGAGCTCGTGTGAATCTGGGTCATGCGAGGGGCAAACTGGTTTCACTCGCTCGCCACAAGGGTCGAGGTGGGGGTCAGCGATTACCTGCACATACCTGGGCTCGAGGCCGGGCCAGCAGACCTCTATTCGTGAGCCGATGAGGTGGTTCCATTCAGCGTCTTGGGGAGAGATCGCTATTGCGGTGTCGCCGAGGCGGAGTTCCAAGCGCGTAGTCGAAGCGGAGATAGGACCGTATCGAAAGCCAACCTCGTCTTGTGGAACGTTCGCGTGATATAGCTCCGAGTCCGAAAGGCTGGTCCGGAGCTGGACGTCCCAATTAGTGGCTCTTCTGGATCGATAGAGAAGCCCTGAGTTGTTTAGGCGAAGGAACGCATTGCGTGTGGCGCGTCGCAGTCCATCGTCCAGTGTGTGTCTTTCCTCGCTCCAGTCGCAGCTAGCGCCGAGGAGGGTCGCCTGTCGTCGAATCTCAGTACGCCAGTGATTCGTACGCTCCTTGAGTGCGGAACGGACTACGGGTGAGCTTCCAGTGGTTTCTCCGCTGGCGACCAATGCAGCGAGGCTAGCAATGGAAGCATGGTCTGTGCCTGGGATCCACTTGACCCGCTTCCCCGTCATGCGCCAGAAGCGCACCAGCGTGTCTTGGATGGACAGGCTTAGCGCATGGCCCATGTGTAGGGGGCCAGCCGCGTTCGGTGGAGGCATGGCAACCCGTTGATCCGCATCCAGGTCAGCTGAGAGCGCCCATGAGGACTGCCAAAGTTCGTAGATCGCCCGGTCATCGAGGCCGATGCTCATTCCTTGTGACTCTTCTGGCGTCACGATTGGGATCAAGGGGGCGACTCGCATGCACGGCTCTGATGGTCAGGGACGCGGGATTCGAACCCGAGACCTCCTGGTCCCGAACCAGACGCTCTAGCCACTGAGCTAGTCCCCGATCCGATAGCGAGGGTAGACCCTCCGTGGATCGGTCGCCGAGCCCATTCTTCGGAAAGTCGGCGCGGGTGGGGGCCTCGCACCATGGAACCCAGGTTTCTGCGAAGTGCGATGTCCTAGCGGTTCTCGGATGTTGCCAATTCGTTGCCTTGCTTGGCCGGCCTAGCCCTGTCGTCACTTGTCAGCTTCCGGACTCTGCCGGTCGCACCTCCATGCGACACGCCAAGTAACTTCTGAACGGAGTCCACGGGGCGACAATGCGACAAACTAGCGCTTCTCGTACGTTGCCACTTTGCTGCCACTTAGTCGGCCTATCCCTGTTCCTGTCTGTCCGTTACCAAAGCCAGGACTCGGAGCCTTCGCCGCTGTAACCATTATCTGGCAAACGATTTGTCCCCTCGTGTCCGCGATTGTCCGGCTTTGCACCTTCCTCTGGCTCCCCGCTCATAACCCGGAGGTCGTAGGTTCGAATCCTACCCCCGCTACCAACTCCAAGAGAGCGGCCGCGCCTTTGGCGCGGCCGCTCTCTTGGAGTTGGTAGATGTTTTTGGCCCAACCGCTGACGCGGTTGGAGCGGGGGGGGGTCTGTGGACTCGTTGGCTTGCTTGGATACCGGCGTGGAGTGAGTCTGGTACAGGCTCTGGGGAAGCCGGAGCAGAGGGTCGGTCTCCTGCTCCGGTCGGAAGACCTCTGCCTCCTGCTTTGTTGCAATTGTCCGTCTTCTGGGTCGAGCTTCGGGCTTCTCCTGGGAGGCTGCGTTTGAGCCGGGGTGTCCACCAAGCCCGGGCGAGCTCGTCCGTTCGGCGGTAAGCTGGACGGAGTCACTTTGCTCTCATTCCGGCCAGGCGGGGATGTCGTGTCCACCCTGGCATTTTCGGTCACAATCGGACCGTCGTTGGTGCTTGCCCTCTACCGGCGACTGATCTCGGTGCTTGGAGTTCATTGTCCTGCGCATCCCGCTTTGGCAACGACAGCCTCGACGCTGGCGACCAACTAGGCAATGTGGAGCTGCAACACCAGGTTGCTGGGAAGCACTGCGACTTGATCAGCGCGTGCGGTTTGCCCTATCCAGGCGACATTCCGGATTGCGAGGGTTGTTGAATGAACTTCTTCCGCTCGAATCCCGTCGTAGTCGTCGCGCTCGTTGCACTCTTCGGGGTCAGTCTGCTGAGCTTCGGGTGGGTCGCGCAGTCCTCCCGGCTCTATGAGTTTCCGGACGATCTCCGGCACTGGTCAGCCCTCGACACCGTCAAGACCATGACCTTTGACGAGGCGCATCATTCCGTGCTGGTCGCCTCGCCGTCGGACCGGATTGTGATTCGAGAGCAAGAATACGACTCGAGTCTCGACGACTTCTTGTCCAGGGATCGGACGTTGACGACCTCCTTTGATGTCGTCCGAGTCTGTGGGCGGCTTGGTGGGGGGGAGCTCTACGTCTACGGAATCAGGATCCTCCCGAACGGGGGCTACCAGGACATCATCGAGCGCTGGGTGATTCCGCGCGAGATGGGTGCATATGAGGTGGTGGTCAACCAGCCCCCGACCCCGGTCGGCATCGCAAGGGGCCCGTTGGACTGGACCGTTCGACCCAAGGGGGGAACTCGGATCGAGCCGAGCCAGCGGGGGTGGAACGGTGGTCCTCCCTTGACTCAACAACCTGTTACCCGGAAGTTGATTTACTCCGGTTCCGAGTACGGCCACTTCTGTGTGATTGAGGCCGATCCAGAAGGGCGCTTCTTGCTCGCTCTGACGTACGCCGATCGAGAGCTCGTGCAATTCGACTTGTTGTCTCCAACGTTCGACCAAATTGTCCTGGCTACTCCTGCAACGGTCGTCGGACTCGACACGTCTGAGTCCCTCTCCGGCGTCCAGGTCGCAGACGGGCGGCGGGTCTACATCACGTCCGCGTTTCGGATGTACCAACACTTTGGGAATCCGTGGCCCAAGGTTGCCTTCATCGACGCGAACAACGATGGCACCTTCGAGCAGACCTCCACTCACTACGACTCTACGACCCTGGACGCTGAGTTCGGTTCTGGACGTGACTGGACTGCCCTGCACAACTTCGATTGGGACTTCGAGGCTGTCTGGTCGGATGACTAGACGGAATGGGTGCTGGGCTCGAGATCGGGGGCTTCAATTCGACTGAGCACCTCTTCTTGTGCCGGTTCCGGCAGAGCATCTCAGCCGTACTCAGGTTCTCGGAACGGCCACGCACGGTTCTTCTGGCAATGCCGTGGCTTCGCCCTGCAGCCCGCACCTGGCGGCCCTTTCAGGGCCGATCTCGCACCCGCTCCTTCCATGAGGCCGCATTCCTCGCTAGCCTTTCGGTGCCCGGCGAGGGCCACCGGCGGATGATGCAGTCAGACCGAGCGAGAATGAAGGACGTGAGCATGGCAGCGGTCGTAACGCTCTGCTTTGTGCTCCAACAGCTCCTCGTTCCTATCCACCTCGCCTGGGACCACCACACGTATCCTGGTGAGGGTGAGCACGAGAGGACCGCTCACTGGGTGCACACGCACGAAGCAGTGGATCATGGTCACCACCATGATGCTCCTGATTCGGATGCCGGTCACACGCCCCATCCGGTTGACGATCACGCCGACCAGGTGGCGGAATCTGCCGTACCTCCGACGGTCACTCTCATCGCGATCGCGCTTCCCCCTGCGAACGCGGTCACCATCGATGTTCTCCTCGCGCCTTCTCTGGCACTCCCGGAGGAGGCGGAGCTGAGACCGCGACCACCCCCGCCACGATCCGCGGTCACCCCACGGGCGCCTCCCATCGTTTCCTGAACGTGTCGAGCTGTATGGGCCATTGGCCTGTGCAGATCCGACTCGGCATCTACATGCCGAGTCCACTTCGGGAACGACGATGGAGGCTGCGATTTGAATGGGCAGTGTCTAGGGAACACACGAGAACGATTCTGCGCGAAGAGAACTAGCGCGCCAGTGCGGAGCTCAGCGCCGGGGGATGGACGAGCCATCGTCCTGGCGGCTGTCGGCGGTCTTGCTCTGGCGTCCTGTCAGAGCTACGAACCGCAGCCTCTGGATCCGGCCGCACACCAGGTGGCCTGGTACGCGCGAACTCCGGAGGTCGAGTCCGTCCGGCAGTTTCTAGAGCGCCTGGAGCTTGACGTGCGTGAGCAGGCCCCGGAGCTCGACGTCGCCGACGGGGTTGATTTGCGTGAGGGGCGACTCATCGCCCTGGCTTTCAACCCGGGCCTGAGGATCGCGCGCCTGCGGGCCCGGCAGGAGGCCGCAGGAGCAGAGCACGCAGGCCTCTGGGCCGACCCGCAGCTTTCCCTCAATGTCCTCCGCATCGCCGAGGACGTTCCCGATCCCTGGCTCATCTCGCCTGGGCTGACGTTCTCGATCCCCCTGTCAGGTCGACTTGGCGCCGAGCGTGACTTGGCAGCGAGCGAGTTCGTGGCGGCACGAGCGGCAACGCTCGAGGCTGAGTGGTCGGTGTGGTACCAGGTCGAGCAAGCGTGGATCGAGTGGTCGGCAGCGCGTCTGCGAAGTGAAGAGACGGCGCGCGTCGTCGAAGCCATGCACGCGCTCGTCCGCATGGTTGCGGAGCTCGCGGAGCGTGGAGAGGTCTTGTCTACCGAAGCCGCGCTCTTCCGTGCCGAGCAAGCTCGACGCCGCAACTTGCTGCGTGGGTTAGAAGGGGAAACAGCGTCACTGGAGCAGCTCCTTCGATCCCTCCTGGGGCTCGCCCCTGAAGCTCCCGTCGAGTTCGTGCCAGATCTGGGTGACGGGTCTCGACTGACTCCACGGGCTCTGAGCCTCCCGGACGCAGTCGACTCGCGCAACCCGAGGCTTGCATGGCTACGCAGGGAGTACGACGTTGCTGAGAAAGCGCTTCGGCTCGAAATCAGGCGGCAGTACCCCGACCTGAACCTGGGACCCTTGTTCGAGTCGGAAGGAGGGCAGTCCAGATTCGGGATTTCAGGCTCCATTCCACTTCCATTCTTCAACGCGAACCGCCGGGCGATCGACGAGGCAAGGGTCGAGAGGGAGATTGCACGGGCGGTCTACGAGACTGCGTATGAAGCCCTCGTTGGTCGCCACTCAGCAGCCTCGGCGAGATTCGCTGCGTTGGCCGACCAGCGCGCTGACATGGAGCGAACCCTCGTTCCGCTGATGGATCAACAGCTCGAGGACGCCTTCGAGCTCATGCGACTGGGTGAGGGGACCACGCTCGTGCTCCTCGAAAGCCTCACCCGCGCCAACCAGACCAAGCTCGACTTCATCGATGTCCGCTCGGCAGAGGCTGCGGCCCGGGCCGAGCTTGCCTTTCTCGTTGGACCCGTGGCCGTTCGTGAGCCGTCGGAGACCGCAGAGGAGAAACCATGACTCGTAATCGACAGTTTCGTTCCTTGGCGCTTCTTGTCGCCCTCGCGGCCTGCGGCCCAGCCTCCGAACAAGGTGCCTCTTCGGAGTCTTCACCGCAATCCGATCCGTCCGCGGCACCGACCAACCGAGTCGACATCCCCGCGACGGTGCGGCGGAACCTCGGTATCACCTTCGCCGAGGTTCAAGTCAGGAGCGTCGCGCAGACCATACGGGTTCCCGGAGCGTTCGAGTTGCAGCCACTCGCCCGCCACGAGTATCGCATGGCACTGCCAGGGAGGGTTCAGCTGCTCGTCGACCAGTACGATCCGGTCGAACCGGGCAAACCTCTGTTCCGATTCCAGTCGCCGTCGTGGCCCGAGCTCTTGCATGAGATCATCCAGGGTGAGCAGGCGATCGCTACCGCGCGCGCCGAGATCAAGGTCGGCCAGGCCAAGTTGGGCGAGATGACGAGGCGGCTGACGCTCGCGCGCGAGCGTATCGAGGCTCTCGCTCAGGCAGACTTCAAGAAGGCGGATCTCGAAGTGCAGGCCGCGGACCTGGAGGCGAGTTTGCCCCGGCTCGAAGCCGAGGTCGAGCTTGCCGAAACGCGCCTCGCCAACGCAGAGCGTACACGTCGGCACGCACTCCATCGTGCAGCGATCGCTTCGGGGATCTCGGAAAACGAGCTAGAGTCCGAAGTCGCTCAGCAGGATAAGGGCGGAAATCCAGAGCCAAAGTACCTCTCCATCGACTGGATCGAGGTACGCGCCCTAGAGCCAGGCGTCGTAGAGGCGCTCCACATCACCGATGGTGCCTTCGTCGAGCCTCCTGCGACGGTGCTCTCGACCGTCAATCCAGAGATGCTGCGCTTCCGTGCCCTGGCGCTCCAGGCGGACCTGCCCAAGATCTCGGCGTCCGGTACGGCGCGAATCGTTCCGCCCCCAACACCCGGCATTCCGATCGATGGGGGGGTACCGGCGGTCATGACGTTCGGGCTCGAGGCCCACCCAGAAGAACGGACCGTTACCCTCATCGCGACGCCCGAGGAGACCGCCGACTGGATTCGCCCAGGGTTCTCCGCCTTCCTGGAAACCGTCGCGAAGTCGACGGAAGGCCCAGCCTTGGCCGTGCCGCGATCGGCCGTCGTCCAGGACGGCCTCACACATCTCGTCTTTCGCCGCGACCCGAGCGACCCGAACAAGGCCATCCGGGTTGAGGCGGATCTGGGCGTCAGCGATGGCCTGTGGGTGGTGCTCAACAGCGGAGTCATGCGTGGCGATGAAGTGGTCCTGTCCGGGGCGTACGAGCTGAAGCTCGCGACGCAGCAAAGCGGTAACTCCCAGAAAGGAGGCCACTTCCACGCCGACGGCAGCTTCCACGGTGAGCACTAAGGAGGAGCAGCGTGCTGAAGAACCTGATCCGATTCTCGATCGATCACGCCGCACTGGTGCTCGTCCTCGCGGGGGTGTTGCTGGGCGCGGCGGCCTATCAGCTCCCCCGTACGCCCGTGGACGTTTTCCCCGAGCTGAACGCGCCCACTGTCGTCGTCATGACCGAGGCGCCTGGTCTCGCAGCGGACGAGGTCGAGCAGTACGTCACCTTTCCTGTCGAGGCGGCAGTCAACGGCATCCCCGGCGTACGCCGCGTGCGAACCTCCAGTGCGATTGGTCTCTCGATCGCGTACGTGGAGTTCGAGTGGGGGCGGGACATCTACCGTGCGCGGCAGTTGGTTTCGGAGCGGCTCGACACGGTCCGAGAGGACCTGCCGCGCGGTGCGCACGCCGAGATGACGCCTATCACGTCCATCACGGGCGAGATCATGTTGCTGGCCGTCTCGTCGCCTGACGGCCAGAAGGGCCCGCTCGATCTACGCGCCTACGCCGAGTTCGATTTACGCAACAAGCTGCTGGCAATCCCCGGCGTCGCCCAGGTGTCGGTCATCGGAGGTGAACTGCCCGAGTATCAAGTGCTCGTTCAGCAGGACAAGCTGCGTCTCTATGACCTCACCGTCGAAGACATTGCACGCGCCGCTGAGACGGCGCACAGCACCCTGAGTGCGGGCTACCTCCCTGACGTCGACAGCCTGGAGCTTCCCATCCGCCAGAGCGGCAGAGTGCGTTCGGTCGCGGACATCGCGGGAACGATGGTCAAGATCCACGACGGAGCCCCGGTCACCATCGGCCAGATCGCAGAGGTGCAGCTCGGTGCGGCACCAAAGCGCGGGACGGGAGCCGACAACGGTAAACCTGCCGTGGTGATGACGCTTCAGAAAGCTCCTGGCACCAACACGCTCGTGATCACGGACCAGGTTGACGAACTTCTGGATGCTCTAGAGCCGACCATGCCCGACGGAGTCGAGGTCAACCGGCAGATCTTCCGTCAAGCGGACTTCATCGACCTGTCGGTTCACAATGTAGTCAAGGCGCTCCGGGATGCAGCCATCATTGTGTCGGTCATTCTGGCGCTGTTCCTTCTGAACATCCGCACGACGCTCGTGACGCTGACCGCGCTTCCTCTCTCGCTCGCGGCCGGGCTCCTCGCGCTCGACGCGCTCGGCGAGACCATCAACGTCATGACTCTCGGGGGACTCGCGATCGCTGTGGGCAGTCTCGTCGACGACGCGATCATCGACGTGGAAAACGTGTTTCGCCGGCTGAAGCAGAATGCGAGCAGACCCGCGGGAGAGCGCCGCAGTAAGCGAGAGGTCATTTTCGACGCGAGCAACGAAATCCGGCCAGCGATGGTCTTCGCGACGATCATCATCGGGCTGGTCTTCGTGCCGCTCATGTTCCTGGGCGGCATCGAGGGACGTTTCTTTCGGCCACTCGGAATCGCGTTTGTGGTGTCTCTCTTGGCGTCGCTCGTCGTGGCTCTCACGGTGACGCCTGCGCTCTGCCGGTTCCTCCTGCGTGCCGATCCGAGCGAGCGTGAGGCTCGTGACGGATTCCTGGTCCGTGGGCTCAAACGCGTATACGAACCGATGATTCGGCTCGCTCTGCGATTCCGTACGGTCGTGCTCGGTCTGGCCGCGGTCGCGACCGCTCTGTGCCTCTGGCTTGCGTCGACCTTCGGGAGCTCGTTCCTCCCCGAGTTCAACGAGGGCACCCTTACGGTCGGGCTGTTTGCGCCCCCGGGCACCTCGTTGGTGGCCAGCGACCGCATGGCATCCGCCATTGAAGATCGCCTTCTCGAACTGGAGGGAGTGCGGACCGTGACGCGGCGGACCGGCCGAGCGGAGCGCGACGAGCACGCTGAACCGGTCAGCAACTCCGAGATCGATGTGACACTTCTTTCGGGCTCTTCCAAGGAGGCGGTGAGGGCGGAAGTCACGCGCATCCTCGAACAAGTCCCGGGAATCACGACCAACGTCGGCCAGCCCATCGAGCACCGGCTGAGCCACATACTCTCCGGCACGCCGGCAGCGATCGCCATTGGCATCTACGGTGACGACCTCGACCAACTCCGTGTAATCGCCAAGGAGATCGAGGGCGAGCTCAGCGCTCTCGAGGGGGCTCGCGACGTCACCGCGAACCGTGAGGTGATGATCCAGTCGCTTCCGGTGGTATACCGTCCTCAGATCTTGGCCGCCTATGGCTTGAGTCCACTCTCGGCGGCACGGCAGGTCCGTGATGCTGTCTTCGGCGTCACCGTCGCTGAGGTGAACGAGGGCATCCGGAGATACGCCCTCGCGGTTCGGCTGCATCCCGAAGACCGCGACGGTGTCGCCGAGTTGAAGAACTTGATGCTGCGGGGGGCGGGCGGCGCGCTCGTACGGCTTGAAGAAGTCGCGGACATCGGGCCCGAGATGGCCTCGAACCTGATCGCGAGAGAGAACTCTCAGCGCAAAGCGGTCGTCTCGCTCAACGTAGACGAGGGGGCAAACCTCGGTCACCTCGTCGGTGAAGTCCAGGCGCGTGTCGACCCGATCGTCGAGCGCTACGGATACACGGTCAAGTACGGCGGGCAATTCGAGGCGCAGCAGTCGGCGAGTCGGACCATCCTGCTATTCAGCGCAGTCGTTCTGCTCGTGATGCTTGTCCTTCTCGAGCTGGCTGTCGGGTCGCTGCGCGTCTCGCTCCTCGTTCTGATCAACCTTCCTCTGGCATTGATCGGTGGAATCCTCGCCGTCTTCGTAACCGAGTCGCCCGACCTGTTGAGCAACATCTCTGGCCTCTTCGGGCGTGCGGGGTACACCGCGCCGGTCTTGTCGATCGCGAGCTTGGTGGGCTTCATCACCCTCTTCGGGATCGCCGTGCGGAACGGGATCTTGCTTGTGAACCACTACAAGTACCTGCTCGACCACGAGGACTGCTCGGTCTACGAGGCCATCGTTCGTGGCTCGATGGAGCGGCTCGTACCGATCTTGATGACGGCGCTGACGGCAGCCTTCGCGCTGTTTCCAATCGTCTTGGAAGGCGATCAGCCGGGCAACGAGATCCTGAGCCCGCTCTCGGTCGTCATCCTCGGCGGCCTCCTCACCTCGACGTTCCTCAACCTCGTCCTCGTGCCCGCCGGGTACGCCGCGATCCACTCGGTTCGTGAACCCCCCTTCAATGAGGGAAGCACACCGACCGCAATCCCCCAGGAGTCCTGAACCACGAATGACCCATGAAACACGCATCTCTCACTTTCATCGGCATCGCCTCTCTTCTCCTCGCGGCTTGCGGCGGATCAGACGAGCAAGGCGGGCAAGACTCCACTTCCCATGACCCGGCTCCCGCCGAGACCTCTTCGGATACGGGGGATGGGGAGGACCATGAACACCCCGTGGATTCGCTCGGAACCGTCAGGGTCGGCGATCTCGATGTCGAGCTCGCCCAGGGCCATGGCGGAGTCGAAGCGGGCAAGGAAGCGCATCTCGTCGTCAAGCTCCCGTACTCCGACAGCGGATCCACGGTGGTCCGCGCCTGGATCGGCACGGAAGACCGCACCCTTTCGTACGTCGGCAAAGGCGACTACGCGCCGTCCCACGGCGACTACGACATTCACGCCTCAGCGCCGGACCCGCTCCCGGAAGACCCGATGTGGTGGATCGAGATCGAGAAGCCGGATGGAACCAAGCTGGTCGGCTCTGCCAAACCTCTCTTTGACGAGGAGCCTGGTGGAGATCCTGGCGAGTAGGCAGCGGTCGTACTGGGCCGCGACTCGTGCGGCTACAAGAGCCCGGCGAACTTCGAATCCCGGCTCCTTGCCGCGCAAGCGGCGGAACCAGGTCCTATCCGGGGTGCCCACCAAACCCGGGCAAGCTCAGCCTTCCTCTCGTTTCGCGGCCGCCGGGTTGAGCCCCTCGGATCTCCGTGACATACTGCTTTCGGCGGCGATCCACGCCCAACCTCGTCGGTCCTTCCCCAGCAGGGGCCCGCGTGAGGCAAAGGGGGGCATACTCCCGGGTCGGCAGGCACTGAACTTCGATTGGCCACTGGGTGGCGCAGCTGGGGTGTGGACCCGTCGTGGCCGGAACAGGAGTCCGTGATGCCGATCAAGAAGGATCTGAAGAAGCTCATTCGCTACCGAATGACCAAGACGGGCGAGTCGTACGCGACCGCCAGGATGCACGTGCTCGGGAACAAGCCGCTCCCGAAGAACTACCTCGAGCTGGCCGGGATGGGGGACGAGGCCGTCTCCAAGAAGACCGGATTGACCTGGCCGCAGTGGGTCGTCGAGCTCGACAAGGTCGGGGCTGCGGGCATGCTGCACAAGGAGATCGCCAAGCACGTCGATGCCAACTGGCCCATCGGGGGCTGGTGGGCCCAGACGGTCACGGTGGGTTACGAGCGGATCCGCGGGCTGCGCGACGTCGGGCAACGGCGAAGCGGCCTGAAGGCCAGCACGTACGACGCCAACAAGAGCAAGACCTACCCCGTTCCGGTGTCGAAGCTCTACAGGGCCTTCGCGACCAAGCGGATTCGCGAGCGCTTCCTCCCCGGCATCGAGCTGAGGATCCGCACCTCGACAGTCGACAAGTCGATGCGGATCAGTTGGCCCGGCGGCACTTCCGTGCACCTCTACTTCACCGACAAGGGGCCGGACAAGAGTCAGGTCCAGGTGCAGCAGGTCGGACTGGCGAGCAAGGCGGATGCCGAAGGTGCGAAGAAGGCCTGGCACGAGCGGTTGCACGCACTCGCCGGACTGTTGGAGGGTTGAGCCATGGCCAGACTCTTCTTGTCCGTCGTCGCCTCGACGATGGTGCTCTTCGTCTGGAGCGGGGTGACCCAACTCCTGCCGTGGGGTGTCACGACCGTCAACAATCTGACGACGCTCCCCGAGGGCGACGATCGCCTCGCGGGCTATGACGTGCGACACGTGGAAGCGAACGCGTTGACCACGCCGCGGTTCGACGAGAGCTTCCTCGGCCACATCAGCACCTACTCGACGGAGGCGACCTTCTCGTGGATCGTCACGCAGCCCCTGGTCACCGACTATTCGGGCTACTTCCGGCGCGAGGTGTTGACGCAGTTCTTCGCAGCGGCACTGCTGGTGGCCTTTCTGACGCGGACGCGTCGATGGCCAGCGGCCCAGCGCATCGGAACGGTCGCCCTGGGGGGAGTCGCTGCATCGGTTGCGTGCTACGGCCAGTTGATGAACTGGTGGGCCGTGTCGATGGCCTACGGGCTGGGCGTCTCGTTCAACCTCGTCTTGGGGTGGACGTTAGCTGCGGTCCCACCGCTCCTGCTCCTGCGTAGCCCGTAGCAGCAGCCGGTTGCGTGCTGACGGACTCGGTTCGTGCACGAGTGGGCGAGGGTCCGGGGCCGCCTCGGGGTAGCCATCGGAAAACCGTGATGGGGGGACCTCGGTCCAGTGCTTTCTGCACGAGTCTGGAGGGCCCCCGTACACGACTCCAAGAGAGCGCCGGTGCCAAGGGCGCGGTCGCTCTCTTGGATGTACCAGGTGCCTTTTGGCCCAAGCCCGGTGCGGTTGGAACGCCGGGGTCGGGAGAGGTTCCCCGAGGAGCCTCGGTCGTCCTGAGGAGCGGCTTCGGCCGAGGGGTTTGATCCGGTCGCGGATTCCGCCTATCGTCGCGCGGTATGCAATCTCCTTTGGCTCTCCTGGTTCTGGGCTCCGTCGTGGCTCACGCTGGCACGGTCCCCGAGTGGTCGCCCGACGGAGGATTCACCGAGCCCCAGGCGGTCGAGGTCGGCGGGCGCGAGCGCCTCGAGCACCTGGCCGGGTTGCTGGAGGGCGCGCGGAAGGAGCCCGTGGAGGAGTACGGGATCCTGGGGAGCGAGGCCCTCGAGCTGTTGCGGGTCCATCCCGATCCGGGACTGGAGCTCGAGGTGCGGCTCGATTTGAGTTGGTGCGCATCGCGCGCGGGTGAGATGGACACGGGCCTCGAGCATGCGCGGCGGGCGCATGCGCTGGCCCGGGGGCTCGAGGACGCGGCCGGGGTGGCGCAGGCGGACTACCACATCGCCCTCGCGCACCTGTACCGCGGACAGCCGAGGGAGGCGATCGAGGCTGCGGAGCGTGCGCTCGCCGTGCAGCGAGAGGAGGATGATGATGATTCGGCGGAGGCGCTGGAGACGACCTTGACCCTGCTCGGAGCAGCGCACCGCTCGCGGAGCGACTACGAGTTGGCGATCGCCTGTCACCTAGAGGCGCTCGAGCTCGCCCAGCGCTCGGGGGACGCGGCCAGGATGGCTCGCTCGCGGAACAACCTCGGCATCGTCTACTGGAACCTGGGGGAGCACGCGCGCGCGCGTGAGTTCCTGGAGCGGGTCGTCCCCGCGTACCGGGAGCTGGGGCGGGATGCGGCGCTGGCCTCGGCCCTCAGCAACCTGGGCCTGGTCCTCATCGAGATGGGGAAGCCCGAGCAAGCCCTCCCGATCCTCGAGGAGGCCACCGCGCTCCTGGGGGCCTCCGGTCAGGACAGGACGCGCGCGCGACTGCTGTCCAACCTGGCCTTCGCCCAGGAGGAGATCGGTCTCCCCGACCTGGCCCTCGAGAGTGCACAAGAGGCGTTGCACCTGCGTCAGCAACTCGGGGACGAATGGGGGGTGGCGCGCACCCTCGGGAACATCGCGAACCTGCACGAGGGACAGGAGCGCTATGAACGCGCCCTCGAGTACTACGAGCGCGCGGCGGTGGTCGCGGAGCGCGTCGAGGCGCGCCAGGAGCTCAGCCAGATCCTGGAAGGACTCGCCCGGGTACACCAGGGCCTGGGCAATCACCCCGAGGCCTTCGACGCGCTCCACCGCCACATCGAGCTCGTGCAGGAGCTCGATCAGGTGGAGACCGCTCGGCGCATCACGAAGCTGGAATCACGGTCACTCCTGGAGGCCCAGGAGCTCCTCGTCGGCCAGGAACGACACGCTCGCAACGCGGCCATCGTCGGCGCGGGGGCCCTCCTCCTCCTGGGCGCTTTCGGTTGGAACCTGTTCCGGCTCAAGCGTCGCGCCCACCGCGACCTCGAGGTGCTCCACGAACGGCTGTCCGTGCACGCGAGAGACCTCGAGGACGCCCGCGGCAAGATCCGCAGCCTCGAAGAGCTCCTGCCGATCTGCAGTTACTGCAAGAGCATCCGCGACGACGTCGGGGTCTGGCGACGACTGGAGAGCTACCTCCACGACCACGCGGGCGCTCGCCTGACCCACGGGATCTGCCCCGACTGCTGCGAACGCGAGCTGGACCGGGCGTTCCGCGGCTGACCGCCGCACCCGAGTCAATGTGCGCGGACTAGGGGACGCCCATCCAGGCCACCAGGTCCGAGCAGAGGGCGCTGTCGGGGTCGGCCAGCTCGGCGGCGATCGTGTAGTGGTTCTTGCCCGGTCGGATCGAGAGCTCTCCGGGGAGCCCGGCGCGGGCGCGGGCTGCGGCGTAGTCGCGGGACTGGCGCAGGAACTCGTCCGACTCTTCGTCGCCCACGCTCACCCACAGGGGGGCGGACTGCGACGGCAGGTCGAGCAGGGGGCTCTGCTGCGCGATCAGCTCGTCCGTCAGCCGGAGCTCGGCTTGGAGGAAGCTGTGCCGCAGGGGGCGCAGGTCGTAGATGCCGCTCAGGCCCAGGCCGCCCCGCAGCACGCGGGTCGGGAGCCCGTGAGCGGGGGGCAGCTCCTCCCGTAACAGGAGGGCGACCTGCTGGGCGCCGGCGGAGTGCCCGGCCGCGAAGAGGCACGCGCGGTCGATGCCGAGCTCGCCGGCGTGATTCCAGACCCAGGCCAGGGCGGCGTGGTTCTGGCGCGCGATCTCGGCCAGGTCGACACCGGGACAGAGGGCGTAGTTGGCCACCACCACGGTGATCCCCCGCGCCAGGGGGCCGAGGGCCGCGTAGGCGTGCTCCCGCGCACTCGACGCGCGCCAATAGCCCCCGTGGATGAACAACAGCGCCGGCGCTCCGGGGCCCGCGGGGTAGACGTCGACGTATTCGGCCTCCGTCGGCCCGAAGCGAAGCCCGAGGCGCGCATTTCGCACGGCTCGGGCTTCGGCGCTCTTCTCTGCGAGCAAGGCTCGCAAGGGGGCGGGGTCCGCGACGCTGCGCGGGATGTCGTACTGCGCGTCGATCTCGGCCTGCGAGCGGAAGTCGCGGTAGAGGGGAGACCCGGTCTCCCCCGGGGTCGGATCCGCGGGACGATCTTCGTCGGCTGGCATGGAAGCGGCTCGGAGGGGAGGTTGTAGCACGTGGCCGGCCTCCCCGCTCACCGGGGCGGCGGGAACACCCGTGCGCGCCCCGGCTCCCGTCGCCTCTGCCGATTCAAAGCGTGTGCTGGAGGGCCAGGGTGCACATGACCGTCGCGTGGACGCTCGCTCCGCCCGGGCTCCACGCGTCGATCGGGGGCCACCAGCCGCCGCCGCCGTCACGGTTTTGATTGGGCACCAGCGCCTGGACGACCGCGTCGCGCCAGTGGTCGAAGACCAGGCCGCCGATGGGGGCCAGGGCGCGCGTGCCGAACATCCAGTAGTAGTAGTCGATGCTCCCGGCCTCCACGCTCCAGCGGGGGGCGAAGTCTGCCAAGAGGAAGGCCCCGCGGCGGATGATCTCCGAGCGACGGGGTTCCTCGCCCCAGGCCACGCGGGTCGAGAGCGCGACGGCGGTCGAGAGCTGCGTGAGCTCGCGGGGGTAGCCGTTGCGCTTGATCCACAGACGGGCGTCGTCGCCGCCCTGGGTCTCGTAGCCGGTGCGGCCGTTGAAGGGGTCGGTGAGTTGGTGGATGTACGCGAGGGGCTCCCGCCAGTCGCGCTCCGGGACCTCGATCCCGGCGTCCTGGGCCTCCTTCAGGGCGGCCAACATCATGCCGGTCGTGAAGGAGTCGTTCTCACCGATCGGGAGCAGTTCGAAGCGCCACCCCTTGTGGGGATTGCGGGCGCGGAGGATGATCCCGACCGCGCGTTCGGCCGCCGGGCGCCAAGCGCTCTCGCTGCCGCTCGGGCGCGTTCTCAGCCAGGCGAGGGTCGCGACCGCGTGGCTCTGCATGAAGGTGCTGGCCACCTCTTGTCCGAACAGGCCGTCGTCGCGCTGCACGCGCCCGAGATAGTCGCGGCCGCGCTCGATCGCCGCGGCGACCCGGGCGGACTCGTCGGAACCCTGGTGGTTCTGCAGCGCCAGGAGCACGAAGCCCGTCACCCCGATCGCGTTGAACTCGCCCGCGTCGGCCTCCTTCCCCGGACCCGTCGGCCAGTGGCCGTCTTCGCGCTGCTGTGCCAGCAGCCAGTCGATTCCGAGCTGAATCGAACGTCGGATCTCGGCGTCCGAGATCGCGCCCTCGTCGACCGCACTCCCGTCAGGGATCCGTTCGGCCGTGGCCGTCGAGCGCTCCTGGGCGAAGGTCCACTGCACCATGGACCCGCCGGCGAGCATGCCGCACAGCAGCAGGCCGCTCAGCGAGGGTCCGCGAGCGGGGACGCGGGCGTGGTCGAGGAGGCGGAGGATGCGTTTCTTCATGCGGGTCTTGTCGTGTCGGAGGTTGAGGAGGAGGTCCTGTCGCGGGGCAGGAAGACACTGCGCGGCGACTTCGAGCAGGGCGGTGGCGCAGGACTTGCGCGTGGAGCCCGGGCCGTGGGCGAGGGCCGCTTCGTCACAGGCGGCCTCGCGCAACTCGTCCGCGATGCTGCCTGTGATCCAGACGACGGGGTGGAAGAAGTAGACGAGCTGGACGGCGCGCTGCAGGGCGCCGCGGGCCCAGTCTCGACGTGCCAAGTGCGCGAGCTCGTGGGAGAGGACCCAGTCGAGTTGATCGGCGTCCAGGCGCTCGACCAGTGCGCGCTCGAAGGCCAACACCGGTCGTCGCAAGCCCCAGACCGCCGGGGCCGCGATCGCCTGGCCTTCGACCACCCGGAGGTGGCGCGGGAGGCCGAACCGTGGGGCCAGGTGTGCAAGGCGCGCCTGCACGCGCTCCCCGGCGGCACCGCCTAGCTCGGGAGAGGAATGAACCAGGCGGTGCGTCCGGATTTGCGCGGCGGCGAAGCGCGCGAGCAGCGCGACCACCACGGCCAACCAAACCGCCATGGCCCAGGCCCGGGGACTCGGCCTGCCCGGTGGAGCGGTCGAGCTCGTCGCCGGCCCGGAGAGCGGGGTGGTTCCTCCGCCAGCGCTGTCCCGCAGGGGAGCCCGGGAGGTGTCGGCAGCCGGGGCGCCCGCGGGGGCGGGCGGTTGCAGCGGAGCCACGGCTTCACCCGGTCCGGCGAGCATTCCCGCTTGAAAGGGCAGCTCATACGACCCGAGGCTCGGCAGCACCAGCGGCACGAATGGAATCAGGAATAGCAGGTGCCCCAGGTGAGCCGAAGCGCGGCGCCGGAGCGCCAGCCAGACCAGGGTGACGACCAGGAACAGTCCGGAGGAGGCGATCACGGCCGGCACGGCCCATGACCACCAGCGCTCTGCCGCGAGGTTCCAGAGGTCGAGCGCGCTCACGACGGCTCCTCCTCGCTGATCTCGTCGATCAACGAGCGCAGTTCGTCGAGATCCTCCGGGCTGAGGCGGCTGCGCTTGACCAGGTGCGCGAGCAGGGGGCCGGTGGCCGTCTCACCGGCCCGTTCGAGCAGTTGCTCACCGGCTCGGCGCAACGACTGCCAGGACGACCGCGTCGCGGAGTACACGAAGCTGTTGCCGACGCGGCGGCTCTGCAGCAGGCCCTTGTCCGTCAGGCGGCGAAGCAGCGTCTTGATCGTGCTGTTGGACCAGTTCTCGGCGGCGACCGCCTCGATCACGTCGCGCGTGGCCAAGGGTCCGCCCTCACGGACCACCGTGAGGACCTTCCACTCCGCGGGAGTGGGTTCGAGGGGTTTGGGGTTCATCGTCGTCTCCGGGGCCGAGCGTCTACGGTTGTCAACGCATGGCTACAGCGATCAACGGCCCCTGCCCGGCCCCGGTTCACGCGCAGCGCCAGAGAACCGCGCTCCGTTCGCCCTAAGGGGATTCCTGGCAAGGCCTTACGGCCGCCATTGCTCTGCCTCGGCTCCCCCGACCCGCCCCTGCGGAGGCTGGGTGGACGCCCGGGGTCGGGCACAATCTCCGCGGAGGCGGTCCCGGCCCGACGACCAGGGCGGACGTCCCCTCCGGATCCCGACCTCGATCCGCATGAAGCACTCCCCGGCCCTCTCGCTCCTGGCCCTCGCCGTCGGCATCGCTGCGTTGGCCTCGAGCCTCGTTTCCAGGACCCCGTCCGGCGATGGGGAGCTCCCCGCCGTCGTCGCACCGGACCCCGACGCCTCCCTCGCGCGTCGGGTGCAGGAGCTGGCCGACGAGAACCGCTCCCTGCGGAACCGCCTGTCGGTGCTGGAGTCGCGCCCGGTCGACAGCCCGCGTGCGCCGGTGTCCGAGGGGTTCGTGCCCCTCGAGGAGTTCGAGGCCTTCCGCGAGGAGGTGCGCGCGGCCCTCGCGGGCGAAGGGGCGCTCGCCGCGCAGCTGGGGGAGGGGCCGGATGCGTTCCGGGATCAGGTGGCCAGCACGCTGGTCGAGATCCGGAAGGAAGAGGCCGTCGGCAAGGTGCGTGCGTGGCAGGAGGAGCGCCTGGAGCGCTTGGACGAGACCATGCCGAAGGTCGAGTCCTGGCTCGAGCTCACGCCGGTCCAGTCCGACCGGATGCGCTCGGCCCTCCTGGCCCAGTACGACCGCGAGGCGGAGCTGACCCGCCGCTGGGAGGCCGGCGAGGACCCCGACCGCATCGGAGAGACCAAGCGCAGCGACCACCAGGCCCACCTCGACGACCTCGCCGGTTTCTTGACCCCGGATCAGCTCGAGCGCTACTCGGCTCGCCGCGGGGAGGGCGGGAAGTAGGGCCTGGGGGCCGTTCAGTCCACAGGTTCGTAGCCCAGCAGGTCGCCGGGCTGGCAGTCGAGCTCGCGGCAGATGGCCGCGAGGGTCGTGAAGCGGATCGCTTTCGCCTTGCCGGTTTTCAGGATCGAGAGGTTGGCGAGGGTGATGCCGACGCGGTCGGCCAGCTCGGTGAGGGTCATGTCCCGCTCGCGGAGCCGGTCTTCCAGTTTCACTTGGATCGGCATTACACGGTTCCCTCGAGCTCCGTGCGCATCTCGGTCCCCATGCGGAACACGCGGGCGAGGATGAAGAGGGTGAGGACCAGGGCGAGGCCCGCGCTGGAGGCGCCGACTTCGGTGGGGACGTTGTCCGTCAATTGGCCCAGGGCGGCGGCCGCGAGCCCGACCGGCATGGTCAGGACCTGGATGGCCAAGGCCAACCAACCCATGCGCGCCAGGCGTCCTGCGTTCTGCGCGACGAAGGGGTCGCCCTCTTCGACGGAGGCGACGATGCTCTTGAGCTCGAGGGTGAAGCGCAGCCCGAAGAAGAGGATGGCGGCGACGGCGACCAGGCCGGCGACGATGCCCCAGTACGTGGCCGGGGCCAGGCCCTCGGCTGCGATGTCGGCCACGAGCTCGGGGCGTTGCACGGTCAGGACGGCCCCGATGCCGATCGCGACCATGACGATCGCGAAGGCCAGGAGCCCCAGGAGGAGGCCCAGCAGGAGGTTGGCCGTGGTCAGCAGCGGGTCGGTGGTCGTTCGTTGCATGGGGAGCGGTCTCTCGCGGGGTCGGGGGGATATCGAAAAACAATAAGATGATTCTGGCATATCGACAAGCGATAACATCGTAAAACGATAAGGAGGGGCGTGGGGTCCCGTCCCACGCCTATCCTCGCCCCATGCAATCCCTCCTGCTCACCTTGGTCCTCGGCGGGTTCGCCCCCGTGGACGACGACGTCACGCGGGTCTTCGTGTTCGCCGGGCAATCGAACATGGTCGGTGCGGACTCCCGGGTGGCGGACATCCAGCGCTTTCCGCCCTTCGCGGGATTGGAGGAACCCCAGGAGGAGGTGTTGTTCTCCTACGTGCTCGGGCGGGAGGACAAGGTCCGCTCGGAGGGTTGGGTGCCGCTGCAGCCGGTGAACGGCATGGTCGGTCCGGAGCTGAGCTTCGCGCGCAAGGTGGCCGGGCGCATCGACGCGCCCCTCGCGATCATCAAGTGCGCGGCCGGGGGGACCCACCTCGGAGGGGATTGGAACCCCGACGAGCCCTCCGGGTTCGAGATGTACCCGCTGCTCCTCGAGACCGTCGGCTCCGCCCTGGCGGAGCTGGAGGAACGGGGCATTCCCCATCGCCTCGAGGGCTTCGTGTGGCACCAGGGGGAAAACGACATGTTCGAGGAGGAGTACATGGCGAACTACGGCCCCAACCTTCAGAACTTCTTGAGGCGGCTGCGCCATGACCTCGGGGCGCCGGAGCTGCCGGTCTGGGTCGGCGAGCTGTGCACGAAGACCATCTGGGGGATGGACCTGCGTCCCCGCATGGACGCCATCGCACGGGGACAGAAGCAGGCCACGGAAGCGGATCCCCTGGCCTGGTACGTCCCGACGGCCCACGTCGGAGTGGAGATCGGTGGGGGCGTCGGGCTGCACTACCACTACGGGACCCTGGGGCAGTTGGAGCACGGGGTGAACTACGCGGACGCGGTCCTCGCGCGGCTCGGGCTCGGGGACGAGCCCACGGCGCCCCTCGACACCTGGCCTCACCGCGAGGGCAGCCCGGTCGAGCTCTACGTCCTCGCGGGGCACCGGAACATGGAGGGGGAGCGGGCCTTCGTACAGGAGCTCGCGGACGTACGGGGCGGCAAGGCCCTCGCCCGAGCGAACCCGAAGGTCCCCTTCCGCTACAGCCTGGGTGGTGGGGTGAAGACCTCGAACGGGTGGGAGCCCCTGGGGCCCGCCGGTCCCTACGACACCTTCGGACCCGAGCTCAGCTTCGGCGCGACCCTGTCCAAGGGACTGCGCACGCCCCTCGCGATCGCCAAGTTCACCCACAGCGGGTCCCAGATCATCGACTGGACGCCCGAGGGCAGCATGGCCGAGGACCGCAACCTCTACCCGGCGTTCCTGGCCTTCGTGTCCGGGACCCTGGCAGATCTGGAGGCGCGCGGTCACCCGGTGAAGCTCGCGGGCATCGTCTACCACGTGGGCGAGAACGACATGTCCTTCCCGCCGTATCGCCGCCAGGCGGCCGAGCGCCTCGCCTCGCTCGTGCAGCAGAGCCGCGTGGACCTCGGCCTGCCGGAGCTGCGCTGGTACCTGAGCCAGCAGCCGCCGACGGACGAGGACAGCGTCAACGGCATCGACGTGACCGCCGCGATCGCCGCGGTGGCGGCGGCGGACGAGCACTGCGTGCACCTGCGAGCCTTCGACCTACCCCACCAGGAGAAGCAGCTCGTGATCGACACCCCCGGCGTCGTCTGGCTGGGTCGTTGGCTGGCCGAACAGGTGCTCGACCGGAGGTGACGCGGGGCGCGGCTCCACGGCCAGGGATTCCCCGGATTCCCAGGACGGTGGGGGGTTCCCGTGCATCGGGTCAGGCCGGAGGACACACCATGCCCATCGGACGAGAAGACCTGTTGGCCCAACTGGCCTGGACACGCCGCCTGGCGTCGGAGCTCGTGGCGGATGCCGGACTGGCCGAGGACATCGCCCAGGACGCCTGGGTCCAGTACCTGCGCCGCCCGCCGCGCCCCACCGGGTCCCAGCGCGCCTGGTTCGCGACCGTCCTGCGCAACCTCGCGCGGCAACACTGGCGTCGCGAAGGGGGTCGCACCGGCGACCCGGGCGAACGGACCGCGGCCGATCCGGTCGAATCCACCGAGGAGCTCGTCGCCCGGGCCGACGCCCAGCGCGGCCTGGTCGAGGCGGTGCTCGGCCTGGAGCAACCCGTCCGCGACGTGATCCTGCTCCGCTTCTGGCAGGAGCTCGACAGTCCCGCGATCGGCCGGCGGTTGGGGATTCCCGCGTCGACCGTGCGCACGCGCATGCAGCGTGGGCTGAGCGAGCTGCGCGGGCGTCTCGAGGCGCAGCACGGCGGGGATGGGGGGAACTGGCTCGCCGGTCTCGCGCCGTTGCTCGTCCACCCCGGACGGCCGCAGGGGGGCGCGGGCCGGGGCGGAGCGGAGGCTGCACAGGTCCCGGCGCGGAGCGGGATGCTCGCGTTGGCCGCCGGTGTCACCCTCGTCGTCGTCGGGGTCCTGGCCGTCGCCCGGATGGCTGGGCCGGCGGCCAGCAGGGCCGTGCCCGGTGCGCGAAGCTCCCGGAGCGTCTCCCCGGCGGCCCCGTCGACGGCGAACCTGTCCACCGCAGCCCTGTCCGGGTCGGAGCGCACCGCGACCTCCCCGGGGGCCGGGGCGGATCCGGGATCGACCGTGTCGGTTCCCCCGGCCGCCCCGGCGGACCGGGTGCTCGAGATCTGGATCGACGCGCAGCCGGCCCGGGCCGGCGTCGCTCTGCTCAACTCCAGCGGGCGCTGGATCGAGGGGGCGGGGGACGGGGAGGACGTGACCCGGTCCCCGTTGGACAGCAGCGGCCACGCGCGCTCCGAGCGCACGGACCTCACGCGGGGCGCGATCGGGTTCGAGCCCTTCCCGGGGGCCCCGGTCGTCCAGCGTTCGTTCCAGGTGGACAGTGGGACGGACCCGATCACGCTGCGGGCCGGCACGGCTCGCATCGAGGGCCGGGCCTGGTCCGCGGACGGCCGCGCCGCCGCCGGGGTGGAGGTCCAGCTCGGCATGCGGATCGGATACGACTACGGCGCCCTGCGGAGTCGGACCGTCACGGACGCCCGCGGTCGCTTCGAGTTCGTCGCGTTGCCGGGGGCGGATTTCTGGTTGTACGCCGACGTCGAGTCGGGGGGAGGGGAGATCCGCTCCCACGGCACCCTCGAGCGCGGGGAGGTCCGGGTCGTGGACCTCGGGGCCCCGACGGGTCGGGTCCGCTGGAGCGGGCGTCTGGTCGATCGGGCCGGCCGCGTCGTCGGCGAGCTCGAGCGCGCGGGCGGACAACGGCTCGAGTTCCAGCGGGCGGACGCTGGACCGAATCGCCTGAGGATCCCCGTCGACCTGGGACCGGGGGGGCGCTATTCCGTCGCCCTCGTCCCCGGCCTCTATGAGGTGTACTGGTTTCCCGCCGAGGGCAGCTCCCGACGGGTCCACGGCGAATTGGCCGTCGCCGAGGGCGGGGAGCACGACCTCCAACTCCCGGGTGCGCGCGTGCACGGGGTCGCGACCCTCGCCAGCAACGGGGCGCGGTTCGACCCCGGGCGGGACGGCGCGGCGGTGCTCTCCCTGCGACCCGCCGACGGCGGGGAGACCCGTGGACACGTGGCCCGCGTCCAGGCGGACGGTCGCTTCGCGTTCGAGGGGGTGGGCACGGGGCGTTGGCGCCTCGAGGGGGATCGGCTCGGCGAGGAGGCCGTGAACGTGCTGCTCGGTCCGGACGACCTGGAACGCACGGTCGACGTGGTGCTCCGATGAGGGGGCTCGTTCACGCGGCGGTCTGCGCATTCCTCGCCCTGCCCCTGTCGGCCCAGTCGCCCCTCGTGGTCCTCGACCCGGCCGAGGCCACCGCGGAGGCGCTCCACCTCCGCGGCGGGCGGGTCTGGACGGACGGTCGCTTCGAAGAGCGCGAGCTGTTCCTCGAGGCCGGCCGTTTCCGGGACACCCTCCCGGACGGGGAGGTCCGCACGCTCGACCTGGCGGGCCGCTTCGTCGTTCCACCCTACGGCGATGCCCACGTCCACCACTTCACGACCGCCGAGGGAGCGCGCGCGAGCCGCGACCTGTGGATCCGGCACGGGTTCCTGTACGTGGCGAACCTGTGCGGGCCCCACGGGGCGCGCCGGGCCACGGCCGCTTGGACGAACCGGCCGAAGGGGGTGGACGTCCTGTTCGCCCACGGGGCCCTGACCGGCTTGACCGGCCATCCGGTCCCGCTGTACCGCGACCTGCACGCCCGTCGGGGACGGCCGGAGGCGACCTTCCTCGCGGAGCACGACGACAACACCTTCTATCGCATCGATTCGGCGGCGACCCTCGACGCCAAGCTCGAGCACCTGTTCGGGACCGGCCCCGACCTGGTCAAGATCATCCAGTCGCGCATCGACCTCCGTTCGCCCGGCGGGACCGAGGGGTTGGACCCGATCCTCGTGCCGACGATCGTCGAACGCGCCCACCGGGAAGGCCTCCGGGTGGTCGCGCACGTGGATGGCCGGATCGACTTCCTGCACGCCCTGGAGTCCGGCGTGGACTGGTTGGCGCATACCCCCGGCTACGGCCGGCGTGCGGACGAGCCCCTGGAGGACTTCCTGCTGCTTGCCGACGACGCCCGCGCCGCCGCCGAGGCCGGGCTCGTCGTGGTCACGACCGCGGGGGCCTACGACGCCTTCCGTGCGGACAACAGCGCGGCCCAGGTGGCGGTCGACCGCAACCTGGCGCTCCTGCGGGCCGCGGGCGTGACCCTCCTGTTCGGCAGCGACGACTGGGAGGGGCCGCAGACCGAGCTGCGCGCGTTGCAGACCCACGTCGGCCTGCCAGCGGAAGAGCTGCTGCGGATGCTGTGCGAGACCACGCCCCGGGCTCTGTACGCCGATCGTCAGCTCGGCGCCCTCGTCCCGGGGGCGGAGGCCAGCCTGCTGGTGCTGGCCCGCGATCCGCTGGCGGACCCCGCGGCGCTCCAGGAGATCGACCTGGTGACCAAGCAGGGCCTGGTGTTGGCCGAGCGCTGAGCCGGCCGCCCCTAGCCGTCCGCGGAGTCCTCCCCGTGGGCCTCCAGGAGCGCACGGGCCTCGGCGAGGCGGCGGCGCAGGTCTTCTTCGCGCAGGGTCCGGAGCACGCGGTTGCGCTGCGCCCGGGTGAGCCGGCCGTCGATCTCGTTCTCCAACACGCCGAGGGGCACGGTCCCCATGTCCCAGTCGTCGCTGCGCTGGGTCGCGAAGGGGAGGTCCTTGTTCCCCTGGACCTGCAGGTTGGCCAGGGGGTTGCGGCCCCAGGCGTAGCGGAAGTGGATCGGCTCGGGCACCAGGGGGCTCGTCAGCCGCAACTGCTTGCGGTCCAACCGCGGGCGGCCCCGGTCGTCCAGCCCGACCTGCACGTGGGTCGCCTCCGCGGGTTGGAAGCGGCGGTCCGCCCCGGCGATGGCGAAGCCGACGATCGCCCCGTCTTCGGGGTCCCCGACCTCCGCGTCCAGGCGCAGCAGGAGGGCTCCGTCCTGCACCTCCATGCCGAGCAACGCCGGCGGCTGCCACGGCAGCTTGCCCCCGAACCCGTATTGAGTCGACAGGGCCCAACGGGCGATCCGTTCTCCGGCGGGGATCTTCACCTGCGGGTGGTACCAGCGGCGGCGGAGGTCGTAGGTGCTGGCGAAGCCGACGTTCCGGTCGCCCGCGTTCCACATCGCCAGGAAGGTCTCGTACTGCACGGCGCGGATGTGGATCCCCGCGTTGAGCATCTTTTCGAGGTAGTCATCCCGGGTCTGGGGGGTTCCGTCGGTGCAGAGGGAGAGGATGCCGAAGGGCAACTCCGGCTCTCCGAAGGCGGCGCGCCAGGAGCGGATCATCACCGGGAACAGGTCGCGGTAGAGCCGCACGCCGCGCATGCCGTCCAGGGCGTTGTTGTAGCCCTGGTGGAAGATGGCCCCCTTGAGGGGGAGGCCGACCAGGGGTCCGAGCATCGCCGCGAAGCAGCTGCCGGGCAGGTTGGGGTCCGCGATCGGTCCCGGGGCGAGGTCGGTGGGCTCGGCCCGCTGGTCCTCCGGGACCGGCTGGCCCTCCTCTGCCAGGCGCGCGAGGCGTTGGCGGTGGCGTGCGATGCGTTGTTCGAGGTCCGCCTGGGGGTCCCAGTCCGCGATCCGTCGGTCCCATTCCTCCAGCTTGGCCCGAACCGCCGCGCTCTCCGTCTGTCGCAGCACCTCCGCCGGCACCCAGGTCTCGACGGTCGTGCCTCCGCGCGACGCGTCGATCACGCCGATCGGGACACCGCTCGCCAGGTGGACCCGCCGCGCGAACACGAAGCCGATGGCCGACAGCTCCCGCGCGACCTCCGGGGTGCACACGTCCCAGTCCCCCTTGCGGAAGTGGCGTCCGAACCAGCCGCTCCACTCGTGCAGGCGCGGGAAGCTCTCGCGCACCTCCGCTCCCTCGCCGTAGGGGACCGTGAGGATGCGGATCTCCGGGAAGTTCGCCGAGGCGATCTCGAGGGCGCCGTTCTCGACCTTCGCGAGCTCGAACTCCATGTTGCTCTGTCCGCCGAGCAACCAGACGTCGCCGACGAGGATGTTGTCGAGCGTCAGGGTCTCGTCTCCGCTTCGCACGGTCAGCGAGCGGGGTGACGCGCTGACCGGCAAGGCCGCGAGACTGGCCTGCCAGCGCCGGTCGGCACCGGCGGTCGCGGTCCCAAGCCCGCCGCCGAACTCGACGGTGACCTCTGCCCCGGGGGTGGCCCAGCCCCAGATCGCGATGGGCTTGTCCCGTTGCAGCACCATGTTCGACTGGAACAGGTTGCTGACGCACAACCCCTCGCCGAGGGCCGGAACGTCGATCACGTTCTCCTTCGGCAGCGGGGCGTGGCCGTTGGAGGCGAGGGCGATCATGGACGCGAGGACCACGAGGAGCCAGCGGCTGCCACGGGTGAGGACCGGGACGACGGACGTCCGGTCGGACGCCGCCTGGGGGAGGATCTGCTTCATGTGGGGTGTCCGGTGTCCGGGTTTCGCCCGTCGGTGGAGCCGGTGGGCCCACAGGCCCGAGGCGGGCACCCTAGCACGGCCGAGGGCCTGCCCTTTGCGGTACTCCGTTCCGGCGACGGGGGCGTTGACCAATTGACTTGCGTCGCATAGTATGCAGCGCATGGGTACGAGAGGCTTCTCCCCGGAACTGGTCCGCAGCAGCACGGACCTGCTGATCCTCGCGCTCCTGCGCGATCGGCCCATGTACGGCTACGAGATCCTGATGACCCTGGCGGACCGCGGGAACGGCGAGTTCCAGTTCAAGCAGGGGACCCTCTATCCGCTCCTGTACCGACTGGAACGCGAAGGCTGGATCCGGGCCAAGTGGGAGATCCCGCCCAAGGGCAAGAAGCGCAAGGTCTATTCGGTCACCGCCGTCGGCAAGAAGGTCCACCGGGTGCGCACCGAGGAGTGGGAGCGGTTCAAGCTGGCCGTCGACTCGATCCTGAAGGAATGCAGCGATGAGTAAAGTCGGGCGAGAGCGAACGGACGAGTTCTTCCAGGACCTCGCGGCGGCCCTCGGGGGTGCCGAGGACCAGACCCGCGAGATCCTCGCGGAGGTGCGGGCCGACTTCGACGCGCACCTCACGCGCTTCGAGGAAGCGGGCGCTTCCGAGGACGAAGCCGTGGAGCGGGCCCTCGCCGAGATGGGCAACCCCTTCGAGCTGGGTCACAGGATGCGCCGGGAGGTACCACCCTTCGATGGCCGCTCCGCCCGGGTCGTCCGCTATGGTCTGGCCACGGCGGTCATCCTGTGGCTGTTCTTCGTGCTGTGGCACATGCGCGCTTGGACCTACGCCTTCGAACCGGCGCTGTATGCCCTGTTCGGTGGCGTGCACTTGCCGGTGATCGTGCTCCTCTGGCCGCGGATCGTCTGGAAGAAGAACTGGATGTTCCACGTCTCCGTGGCCACCGTCGCGGCGGGGGTGCTCGCCGCCGTGTCCGTGCTCGGGCACGAATCGACGGAGAGCGTGACCGCGTTGCCACTGGTGGAGCTCGACCCTCACATCGTCGAGTCACCTCCGACCCCCTCGGAGGCCGATCCCCTGGTCGGCGGGCAGACGTTGGCGGACTCCGGCGGCGCGCCGGAAAGCCGCCGGGAGCTCTACCTGATCTCGGGCGCCCTGGTCGTGTTGGGGATCGGCCTGCTCTGGTCGATGCAACAGAGCTCCCAGCGGCGCCGGCTCCTGCTGGCGATCGCCGCCGCGGTGGGAGCCGTCGAGATCCCCTTCCAGGTGGAGGAGTACCTGTTCCGGCGGGACCGGGACACGCTGCGCAGTTTCGCGGAGTCGCGGCGGGCCCAGGGGAAGACCCTCTCCGCGGAGCCCCTGCGCTACGTCTCCCTCGGCTCCGAGGACTGTCCGCCCGAGCTGCGGGAGCTGGGTCTCGGGAACGTCAGGCTCAGCGTCGGCGCCGACGAGGAGTTCACGATCTGGTGGCATCGACGGCTCTGTGGGGGATACTCCATCGGCTACGAGTCGAGTGACGAGGACATCTGGATCCAGGACTGAGGCACCGCACCCGAGCAGGGGCTCCGCGCCCTTTGCTGGTCGCTGTTCCGCCTGCGCGTTAGGCTGCGGGCCCACGGTCCCGAACGCGTTCCAGTCCACAGGGGCGTTCCTGTCACGGTCTGAAGTCCCTTGAGCGCCGAGCTGTCCGACAACCTGATCGAGCACGAAGACGCCGTCGGGCGGATCCTGAACGTGTTGGTCAGCGGTGGGCCCCAGGGGGTCGCGTTCGCGCGGGAACACCTGGAGCGTGATCCGGAGTCCGCCCCGGAGGAGCGGTCCGGCGCCGGGTTCACCCTCGCGGACGCCGAGCGGGTCTACGCGCGCCGGCACGGGTTCGAGACCTGGCGCGACCTGCGGGTCGAGGTCTTCCGGCGGAGCACCGGCGACCGGGCCGACCCCTCGACCCGGGCGCAGGCGGCGATCTACGCTGGCGATGTCCGCGGGCTCGAGCAGGTCCTGGGGAACCACCCGGAGGTGTTGGGGCCGGGGGACGGAAGCACCAGTCCGTTGCTTTCGATCGCCGTCGGTGCCCGGGAAGTCGCGCTCGTGGAAGCGTTGCTCGCGGCCGGAGCCGACGTTCACGCCCCCGACACCTGCCGCTGCACGCCCCTGCATCGCGCGGGCTACGGACATCCGCCCGAACCCAACCCCGGTCCCCAGGGGGAGCACGCGCGCATCGTGGACCTGTTGCTCGAGGCCGGAGCGGATCCGGGCGTGAGCTCCCACGGCGAGGGCGGCACGCCCCTGGCGATGGCCCTGTTCTGGGGTCACAGCGTCCTGGCGGAGAAGCTCGCGCGGCGGGGAGCCCGGCCGGCCAACCTGCGGATCGCCGCCGGCCTGGGCCAACTCGACGCGCTCGAGGGCTGTTTCGACGGCGCGGACCTGCGCCCTTCGGCCTGTGCACAGCGCGCCTTCTACCGGCCCCATGACGGCTTCCCGGCCTGGGAGCCGGGGACGGATCCCCAGGAGATCCTCGACGAGGCCTTCGTCTACGCGGCCCAATGCGGGCGCTTGGACGCGATGGAGTTTCTATTGGACCGGGGCGCCGACCCCGACGGCCGGCCGTACAACGGGACCGCCCTGCATCGGGTCGCCCACAAGGGACCCTTCGAGGTGCTTCGCTGGCTCGTCGCCCGGGGGGTGGACCTGGACGCCCGTTGGGAGGTGCCCCCCGGCGCGACTCCGTTGCACGCGGCCGCCGCCGCGGGACGTCTCTCGTCCGTGCGTCACTTGATCGAGCACGGTGCCGACCCGACCCTCGAGGACGCCGCCTTCGGAGCGACCCCCCGGGGCTACGCCGAGTGGGCGGGGAACCAGGACGTGGCCGACTACCTGGACGGCGTGGCCGGCGCTTGAGCGGAGAGGGGTCGCACCAGCACGCGACCCTTGGCCCCGACGGCGGTCCGGCCGTCCTGGCCCTGGATGCGGCCCCGCAGGTCTACCAGTTGGCCGCCGAGCTTCGGGCTGTCTTCGACCCGGATGACCATCCATTCCAGGTGGATCGTCTCGTCGGCATACACCGGTCGCCGAAACCGCACCCAGAACTCCAGGCCGAGCATTTCACGGCGTCCTCCGCCCTCGGCCCGGGAGAAGTGGGCGGCGGTCAGGCCCAACAGCATGCCCGTCGTCTGGGTACCGCTCGCGATGCAGCGCCCGTGGGGGGTCGTGGCCGCGAAGGCCGCGTCCCAGTGGAGCGGGTTGCTGTCTCCGTTGGCCCGGGCCGCCTCGGCCACCGCGGAGGGCGTCAGGTGCACGTGCTTCGAGAAGCGCTGTTTGGGGCGGATCATGGACGCGCCGGTCGGGGCTAGCGTTGGTCCGTGTCGGCCGCGGTGGCGGCGACGAAGCGGCGCTTCGCCAGCGGCTCGGTCAGCACGGTGACCTCGGGATGGCGCTTGGCGAACTGCTCCACGAGCTCCGTCAGGCCTTCGATCGGCAGGTGCATGGCGACGTAGTGGCGCGCGGCCACGTGCTTCTCGAGCAGCTTCCGGCCGCCGGCATCGAGGAAGAACCAGAAGGGCACGAAGGCGACGTCGATGCGCTTCTCTTCGAGATCGAAGGGGTCGAAGGCGGCCGCCCTGACGTCCGCGTCGCCGAGGTGCAGGACGCGCACGCCGCCGATCTCGATCAGGTGGGCGATGTTCTGCACGTCGCGGTGCTGGCGTCCGCCGTGGGGGATGCGGAACAGGTCGATCTGTGCCGTTTCGTGTTCGAAGCGCAGGACCTCTTCGCCCTCCGGCAGAAGCGCGTGCAGGCGCTCCTCGACCGCTGCGCTGCCCTCGAGCTCGCGCAGGACACCGAGCACCTGGGGCGAGCTGACGAGGAGGGTCTTCTCCGAGCTGCTGAGGAACGGCAGGGCCGCGCGCGCCTGGAAGTGGTCCGCGTGATAGTGGCTGGCGAGGGCCAAGCCGATGTCCTCGAACGGGACGTCGGCGGCGTCCAGCTTGGCCAACAGGTCTTCGGGCAAGCCGGGGTACCCGGCGTAGGCGGTCCGGACGAAGGCGTCGATCAGCAGGGCCTTGGAGCCGACGCGCAGGAGGTAGCCCTCGTTGGCCAGGTAGGCCGCCTCGAGGGTCGGGCCCGCCTCCGCGGAGTCCTGGGCCGGGGTCTCTTGCGCGGTGGTCCCTTGCTCGCCCGCTGGCTGCCGCAGCGCGAATCCGACCAGGGCCAGGGCGGCGAGGGGCAGGAGGAGGCGGCGTAGTGCGTTCATGGCGATCCTCGTGCTGGGGCAGGTCGTTCGCCGCCTTCGGTCGACGGCGCTTTGCGAGGATACCGACCCGGTGCCGATTCACCACCCGCGCGACAGGCGCCCGCGAGGTCGCCCGGCCCCGAATCCCGGGCGGTCAGCGCGAATAGAGGGACCTCCACCGGCGTAGGGCGCCCGGGCGGCGCCCGCGACCCGCTATCCTCGACCCCAGGCCCTCCATGTTCTCGTTTCGTAGTCCTTCTGTGCCGCTGTTCTCCTTCGTGATCGGCCTGCTCCCCGGGATCGTCCCGGGCGTTCCCCCCCAGGACCTGGTGGAGGTCGCCGACGCCCTCGCCGTCGAGCACGAGCTCTCCGGGGTCGTGCTCGTGGCCGACGGGGACGAGGTGCTCGTCGAGCGGGCCTACGGCCTGGCGGACGTCGACGCCGACGTGGCGATCAGCGGTGAGACCCGCTTCCTCGTGGCCTCCCTCACGAAGCCCGTGGTCGCCTTCCTGACCCTGCGCCTGGTCGGTGCAGAGCTGCTCCAGCTCGAGGATACGGTGGCCGAGCACGTCGAGGAGCTGGTGGGGTCCCCGGTCGGCGCCGCGACGGTGCACCAGCTCCTGACGCACACCACCGGGCTGCCCCACTACGAGGGTTGGCCCGGGTTCTTCGCGGACGTGGAGCGCGAGCGCTCGCAGGACGAGTTGCTCGGCCTGCTCGCGAAGACCGAGCTGCGGTCCGCGCCCGGTGAGGGCTTCCACTACAGCGGCCCGGGCTACCTGTTGCTCGGGATCCTGTTGGAGCGTGCCGCCGGCGAGTCCCTCGCGGCGCTTCTGGAGCGCTGGGTGCTCGGACCCCTCGGCATGGACAGCACCGGCCTGATCGAGGTCGGGACGCCCGCGGGTTCCTTCGCGCGACCCTACGTTCGGTTGAAGGGAGAGTTCATCCCCGTCCCGCTGCGGCATCCGTCGACCCTGGCCGCGACGGGGGGGCTGGTCACGACGGCGCGGGACCTGCACCGCTTCGTCCGCGCGATCCAGGGCGCGCAGCTTCTGGACGCCGAGCTGCACGCCACCCTGCTGCGCGTGGCCCACGGACAGTACGCTTGCGGCCTGATCGTGTACCGCCACCCGTGGACCCGCCAGCGCTTCGCGCGACACAAGGGCAGCATGGGCGGCGTCGCGGCACACCTGGTCTTCGGGTTGGACGACGAGCGCATCGCGCTCACCCTGTCCAACGTGGGCGGCACGCGGGTCGACGCGATCGATGATCACCTGATCCTGCGCGCCTCCGCCGGTCCGGCCGCGGAGGCCGAGGACGGGTGATTCGCCCGGGCGCATCAGGTCCACCACGGGCTCTGGTACGATTTCGGGGGTGGTTGCCACCTGCGCGCCCGGTCGGGCCGGACCGGGCGCGGGGTCGGCGATCGAGCATTAGAGAGAGAGAGCGAGAGAGAGACTACGAATGAGCGAATCCCCCGCATTCCGTGGCACATGCGAGAGCTGTGGCAAGGTCTACCGCGTTCCGAGCGCGGACCGCACCTACAACTGCAAAGCCTGCGATGGCACTGTGCGTGTCGAGGCCGCCCCCGCGCAGCCCAAACAAGCCCGCGCGGAGCGGGCTCGACCGGCTCGGGCCGGTGCGAGCACCGGAACCGGAGAGGGCCGAGGCCGCGCCTCCGCCGGTTCTTCCCGCAGCTCGGCACGACGCCGTTCGCGCAGCTCGAACAGCGCCGCCTGGAAGATCCTCGCCGGCGTCTTGGTCGTCGGGGGCGTCGGCTACGGGGTCGTGAGCTCCGGCATCATCGGTGCCGCGATGGCGGGCGAGCGCGATTTGGACGAGGTGACCTCCGCCTTGGTGGAGGACTGGGAGGGCGGTGACCTCGACGACATCGCCGCACACTATCATCCGACCAAGCGGGAGGAATTCCGCCAGACCCTCGACAAGATCGCCACGAACCGCGCGTGGCCCGACGGCTTCCCCGAGATCGTCCAGCGCACGGCCCGTGTGACCGAGGGGACGACCGAAGATCCCAAGAAGGGCCTCTCGCTCCTGTTGTGGAACGACGGAGAAGAGAGCGTCCAAGTGAGTTGGCAGTTCGATTCCAACCGTGAGCGCTGGCACGCCTATTCCTTCCAGCTCACGCCGCCTTTCCTCGCCGACCGGGCCGAGGCGTTCCGCACGGCGTGGTCGAAGTCGGACGCCGACGCGCTCGACCCGTTCTTCCGCCCGGAGAGCACCGCGAAGATGCGGGCCCTGGTCGAGCGCAAGGCCACCGAGGGGGGCTGGGCCTCGAGCTACCCCGCGCTCGGCGAACCGGAGGTCACCGGCGACGAAGCCGCCCGGAACCCGGGCAACCGGCTGTTCGCCAGCGGCAAGGTCGAGTCGAAGTACGAGACCGGAGAGGGCGAGCTCGTCGTGCGCTGGGTCTTCCGCGACGTGGAAGACAACTGGTTCGTCTCGGGCTTCCGGTTCCCCTGAGGATCGTCCGGTTCGCCTCCGCCGGCCCCTTGCCGCCGGCGGATACCTGCCCTGGACCCTAGGGCAGGGGGACGTCGGCCTCCACGAACGCGCGCAGGACGACCGGGCCCAGGAGGCCCGAGGGCAACAGGTCCATGTCCGGGCGAAACCTGTGCGCGAGGTTCGTCGGCGCCCGGGGTTCCTCTTCAGGGGCGCGCCGGTCGCCGACGATGCGGTTGTGCCAGAGGTTCGTGACCTCCACCTCCAGCCGGTTCGACCCCGCCCGCAGGTGGTCGGTCACCGCGTGCCGAAAGGGGGGACTCCAGAGGACCCCGAGGGAGGTCCCGTTGAGCGAGACCTCCGCGACCTCGGCGACCCGTCCGAGGCTCAGGTGGAACCCGTGGCCCGGCACCAGGTGCTCCGCGGGTAGGTCGAAGGTCGTGGTGTAGCGTGCGCTGCCGGCGAAGGCGCGCGCGTTCGGGGACTCGAGCTCGGTCCAACTGACCAGCTCGTCCAGCTCCACCAGGGCCGGCGCGTCCTCCTCGGGGGGGAACTCCAGGGTCCAAGGGCCGGTCAACAGCAGCTCCTCCGGTGGGTCCGGGAGCTCGATCGTGCCGGAGCGACCGCTGGCCGTCGTCAGCTCGAAGGTCCCGCCCCGCCGCGCGCGGACGCGCGCCCCCGTAGGCGTGCGCGCGAGCACCTCGAGGTCCGGCTGCACGAGGGTCGGCACAGCCCCACGGCCGCCTCCGACCGCGACGATGGGATCGTCCTCCGCCTCGGGCCGGAACACGACGAAGACCGAGGAGACCGGCGGAAGCCGCAGGGGGACGTGGACCGCCCCCGAGACGTAGCGGTAGCTGGGGCAGGGCCGGACGCTGCCGTCCTCGGGGTTCCACAGGGACGGGCGCCAGCCCGCGGCGACCCGGAAGGAGCACTCGGCCTCCACCGGGTCGTCCGTGCTGTTGACCACGAAGTAGAGCTCCTCGGCCTCCGTCCTGCGGTGGATGAAGTCCAACCCGGGCGTGCCGGGGGTCTCGACGCGGAAGTCCGGGCGTACGCCCATTCCGTCCAACACGGCGCCAACGGGCGTGCTCGCGTACACCTGTCCTTCCCCGTAGCGGTGCGGCTCGGCGGCCTCGCCGTCTCCCCACAGGAGGCCCGCCAGGCGGCGCACCTCCCGGTCGCACTCCGGATAGCCTGCGAGGCTGTTCGCCCGCCGCGGGGGTGGTCCGACGAGGGTGGCGCCCCCGCGCACGAGCTGCTCCAGCTTGTGCAGCACCGGGAGGGCGATGTCTTCACGGTCGGGGAGGACGATCAGCCGGTACTCCATGCCGCTGGACAGGGCCAGGCGCCCGTCGCGGACCTCCATGTCGCGGACGAGGATGTCGCGGTTCACGAAGTCGTAGTCGAACCCGCCGCCGAGGTCCTCGATTCGATTCGGCAGTGCGCGACCGCAGTGCAGGCACTCACCGTCCCCGTGGGGCGACGTCGCCTTCGGGTCGATGCGCCGCGCCGGCACCAGGTTCGGAGCGTCGTCCCCGTAGTAGAAACACACGTCCGCGACGAACCGTCCCTGGCGGAGGAGGTGCGCGCAGCGGGACAAGTACTCGATCAGCGGACCCGCGTGGTTCCACCAGGTCGTGTTGACGTTGAAGTGCTCCCCGGCGTGATAGGCGAAGCCCGGGCGGCCGGCCTCCGGGGGGTTGTGCGCGAAGGTGTGGAAGACCGGGCGCGTCATTCCCGCGCAGAAGGCCAGGTCGAACAGGCGCCGGTACTCCGCCGGGCCGTCGGCCCAGTGGCGCCATCCGGTCAGGGCCTCGGCGGCGACGTCCCGGCGCCCGTAGATGTGCGCCGCGCTGGCGGCCTCCTTCGTGACCCAGTGCTGCTTGCCGTTCCAGAACTCGCCCATCGGGACTCCGGCCGCACCCAGGGCCTCCAGGGGATCGACCCGGGGGTAACCACCATGGCCGGCCTCGGCCAGGAGCTGCAAGCCCCGCTCACCCAGCCGGTCGGCCGTGCGCGCGAAGTGGTTCGAGATCATCAACCGCGAGACCAGGCGCCGGTAGTCGTGCAGGAAGCGTTCGCCGAGCCCGGGCTCGAATCCGGCCCGTCCGGCCAGGAGCGGCAGGTAGGGGACGGGGTCGTAGCCATAGGAGCGCCGGAACTCCTCCGTGAAGCCCGGGGTCCAGTCGACGTCCTCCCAGACCTCGAAGCTGTCCAGCATCAGGAGCTCGAGGGCCCCGGGATCCCGGTCGTCCGGGAGCAGACGCGCGAGGATCGCGTCGACGTGACGGTCGGCCGCGGCCGCGCTCAGGTGGTCGACGACCAGGCCGTCGGAGGCCGGGCTCGGACACTCCAGCGGTTGGTTCGTCCCCGCGCAGACGAAGCGCAGCAGGGTCCACCGACCCGGCGGCACGTCCCAGGCGAGCCGGCCGGAGGCCTCGACCCGCGCGCTGAGGTCGAGCGGTTCGAGACCCTCCGACCCCGGCGCGGTCTCCGGAAGGGCGAGGAGTGCGACGTCGACGAAGGGGATCTCGAGCCCTTCGGGAACCGGTAGGGGGCCCGCGTACACGGACGGTCCGGAGAGCGTTAGCTCGGCCCAGCGGAGCGCCTTGCTCCCCGTCTCGGCATCGATCCAGGGGCCGCCGGCGTTCCAACTGCTCGACGCGACGAGCCCGACCTTCAGGCCGAGGCGCGCTGCCTCGTCGAGGGCGTGGTGGATCGACCCTACGGATTCCTCCCCCAGGAACGCGGGGCCGGCGGGGATGATGCCTTCGGGGTCCGCGAGGCTGCCGACGTCCCAGATGATCGGACCCCGCAGGCCCTTGGCCCGCAGCTCCTCGAGCTCGACGGTGAGCTGTCCGCGGTCGACGTAGCCGTTCAACCAGGGCCACAGGACCATCGGACGTGCGGAGCGCGGTGGCCGGCGGAACAGGCCCCGCGTCAGCTTCGGCGGGGGACCGGCGGCGCTGCGCAGGGCGTCGTGCCGCGCGCGCAGGGTCGCCAGCAGGTCAGCCTCGGCCGGGTCCTCGGCCAGGTTGACGAGCTGCTGTGGATCGCGCTCGAGGTCGTGCAGGAACTCGCCCTCGGGCAAGTTGTCGAGGTAGCGCGCGTACACGTGCCGTTGCCCACGGATCCCCTCCATCCGGGGGATCCGCACGTTGTCGAGCAGGTGTTCGAACAGGAATTCCCGGCGCCAGCCCGGGACCGCTTCTCCGCGCACGAGGGGCGCGAGACTCGTGCCCTGGTAGCTCGCCGGGCTCCCGAGCCCTGCCAAATCGAGAATCGTGGCCGGGAGGTCGACGTTGAGCGCGAACTCCGGCACCACTCGGCCGCGCTCCGGTTCTCCGAGCCGAGGGTCGTGAATCACGAGGGGGACCCGCAGGGACTCCTCGTAGTGGGACCACTTGCCGGCGAAGCCCCGGGAGCCCTTGTAGTACCCGTTGTCGCTGGTGAAGATCACGACCGTGTTCTCCGCGAATCCGAGGCGTTCGGAGGCGGCCAGGATGCGGCCGATGACCCGGTCGACGCCGGTGATCATCCCGTAGTACGCGCGCACGTTGCGCTCGTACTTCTCCGGGGTGTCCCAACGCCAGAACCAGCGCTCGCGGTTCAGGGACGTGGCGAAGAAGTCCGGCAGGCCTTTCCAGAAGTCGGAGGCGACCCGCGGCGGACGGATCTCGGCGTCGGCGTACAGTCCCTCGTCGGCGGGGGCCGAGGGGTATTGTTCCTCCTTGTTGGCGTCCTCGGCGTGGGGTGCGTTGAAGCTGACCGACAGGCAGAAGGGCTCGTCCGTGCGGCACGATTCGAGGAACTCGATGGCTTGGTCCCCGGTCAGATCGGTCAGGTGCCGGGTCCCACCGTCGGGGAGTTGCTTGCGGAACGGTTGTCCATGGGAGCGGAAGTAGTCGAACATCTCCTCGGTGGAGCCCCGCTGGGCCCGGACGCCGAACTTGCCGACGAAGCCGGTCCGGTATCCGGAGGCCCGTAGGACGGCGGGGTAGCTCGCGGCGATGGAGTCCGTGCCGAGGGGCGGGGTGCCGAAGGTGTAGCCGTGCCGGCGCTCCCATTGACCGGTGAGGATCGATGCCCGGCTGGCGGCGCAGATCGGCGTGGTGACGAACGCGTTGAGAAAGCGCGTGCCCTCCGCCGCGAGGCCGTCGACCACCGGCGTGCGCAGCACCGGGTGTCCTGCGCACCCCAGGAAGTCGTCCCGTTGGTCGTCGGTCAACAGGAAGATGATGTTCGGCCGCTCCCCCTGCGCCGTGGCTCCCCGGCCGGCGAACAGCAGTGCCAGGAGGCAGAGTGCCAGGGCGCGTCCCGCACCGGCGAGTCGAACGGCAGACCGGGCGGGGAGGTGGATCATGGGTCGGCGATCGCTCGGGGAACGGAGGTCGGGGCTCGCGGTGGCGCAGCCGCCGCGCGCCGGGCCCGGATTCTAGACCGCCGGCGCGGAGCTGCGAGGGCCGCGGTCCGCGCGTTACCCTCACGTCCCATGAAGCACCTCTCCGCGACCCTCGCCCTGGCCGCCTGCTGCCTGTTCCTGATGCCCGCCGCGGATCCCTCCGGCGGACCGTCCTTGCCCTCGGGGACGCCCAACATCCTGCTCATCTACACCGATGACGTGGGCTACGGCGACGTGGGATGCTACGAGGGGTCCGAGACGCCGACCCCCAACATCGACCGCCTGGCGGCGGAGGGCCTCCGCTTCACCGACGCCCACTGCTCCGCGGCGACCTGCACCCCCTCCCGGTTCGCGTTGCTGACCGGCCAATACGCCTTCCGCCAGAAGGGGACCGGCATCGCGTCGGGGGACGCGGGGATGGTCATCGCTCCCGACACGGTGTCCCTGGCGGATCTCCTGGGGAGCGCCGGGTACACGACCGGTGTCGTCGGGAAGTGGCACCTGGGCCTCGGCACGGGCAAGAACGACTGGAACCGGGAGGTCACCCCGAACCCCGCGGACATCGGGTTCGACTACCACTTCCTGATGCCGGCCACCGGGGACCGGGTTCCGTGCGTGTACTTCGAGCAGGGCTCGGTCGTGGGGCTCGACCCGGCGGATCCGATCGAGGTCAGCTACGGCGAGCGGATCGGGACCGCACCGAGCGGTTCCGAGGCCCGCGAGACCCTCAAGCAGGACTGGTCCCACGGCCACAACAAGACGATCGTCAACGGGATCTCGCGCATCGGCTGGATGACCGGGGGGGAGGCGGCCCGCTGGGTGGACGAGGACATGGCCGACGTCTTCACGGCCAAGGCCTTCGCCTTCCTGGAGCGCGCGACCGAAGACCGGGCTGCGGGGGAAGCTGCCCCGCCCTGGTTCCTGTTCTTCTCGACCCACGACATCCACGTGCCGCGCGTGCCCCATTCGCGCTTCGTCGGCCAGAGTGGCCAGGGGCCCCGGGGCGACGCGATGGTCCAGGCCGATTGGTGCGTCGGCCAACTGCTCGACTTCCTCGACGAGCAGGGGCTCGCCGAGGACACCCTCGTGATCTTCGCCTCGGACAACGGGCCGGTCCTCGATGACGGGTACCGGGACCGCGCCAACGAGGACCTCGGGGACCACGACCCGAACGGGCCCTGGCGCGCGGGCAAGTACTCGCGCTTCGAGGGGGGCACGCGGACGCCGTTCCTCGTCCGCTGGCCGGGTCGCATCGAGGGGGCGCGTACGTCCGCGGCCCTCTTCGGCCAGGTGGACCTCGCGCACTCGTTGGCCGAGCTCGTCGGCGCCGCGCTCCCCGCCGGCGCCTGTCCGGACTCGCGGGACGAGTTGGACACGCTCCTCGGCGAGGACCCGGTGGGACGCCCGCACCTGGTGCACGAGGCGGGCGCCCTCGCCCTGCGCCTGGGCCGGTGGAAGTTCGTCCCGCCCGGCAAGACGCGGGAAGGGCTCGGGCCCTGGGGAACCGTCACGGTTGGCGCCCCCGGCGCGTTGTTCGACCTGGAGGCGGACCCGGGGGAGACCGAGGACCTGGCGGCCGCCGAGCCGGAGAAGCTGGAGGAGCTGCGCGCGCTCCTGGAGAAGATCCGTCGGTCACCGGATCGTCCCTGATGAAGGCCGCCGACGCCGGTGAGGCACCACCCGCTGGCCGGGCTCCAAAGGTCGCCTCACAATGGGGCGATGCGATCCGCCGTTCGAACGCTCGTCTCTGTCCTGCCCCGTTTCCGACGCCGGGCCGCGGCTTGTGCCGTGGCCCTCGCGTTGTTCGGCCCCGCCGATGCCCGGGCGACCCCGTCCGATCACCGGTTGCCGGGGCTCGTTCTCCACGTCGCGCCGGAAGCGAGCGCCGAGGCCCCGGGGACTCCGGCGGCTCCGGTCGGGTTCCGGGGCGCCTTCGCGCGCTTGCGAGAGCATCTCAAATCGGCAGAGCTGCCGGAGGGGGGCGTGGAGGTCCGCCTGACCGCGGGACGGTACCGCTTCCAGGAGCCCCTCGAGCTGGGGCCCTGGTTGCGCGGTACGGCACAGCGCCCGATCACGGTGCGTCCGACTCCGGGGGCCACGGTCGTGTTCGATGGGGCCCTGCCCCTGGACCCAATCGGGTTCCACCCGGTGCGGGAACCGGCCGAGCGGGCGCGGCTCGCGTCGGCCGCGGCCGCGGAGATCGTGGTCCAGGAGGTCGAGGACCCCCGCCTGCGACAGCGCCTCGAGCAGGCCGTCGTGTCAGGCCTCGTGGTCGATGGCCACACGTACCTGCCGGCGCGGTTCCCGAATCGGGGCTACGTCCAGCTGGCGGGCGCGACGGTGACCGCCGAGGTCACGCCCCCGGCCATTCCCGTCGGCGAAGAGGGCTACGGCATCCGCGCCGGCCAGGGTCCCTACGGGGACCCGGAGCGGCCCGCCGGGTGGCTCGGATCCCTGGAGGAGCCCCGGGGTGCCCGCGTCCGCTTCGCCGCCGGCGGCCCGGACATGGCCGGTAGCTGGGAGCAGTGGGAGGCCGAGCTGCGCCGTGACAACCGGCGCAACCTGCTGACCGGTTTCCTCGACGCCAACTGGTTGCAGCGCTCCCAGGCGATTGTCGGGGCCGACGCGGCATCCCGGTCGATCCAGCTGTCGGAAGCCCTGGCCTACGGCTGGGGCTGGCGCAGGGACGACAAGCCCTGCCAGGTGTTCGGCCTCCTGTGCGAGTTGGACACACCCGGCGAGTGGCACTACGACCGCGCCACGGGCCGACTGTATCTGTACCCGCCGGCCCCCCTGACGGAACACACCCGCGTGTCCGTCCCGGTGGCCACGGGGTTCCTCAGCCTGCGTGGCACCGAGCACGTGACCCTGCGGGACTTCCAGGTCACGAACGTGGCCGCCGGAGACATCCTGCGCATCGCTGGCGGGCGGGCGAACACCCTCGCCGGGGCGACCCTCCGGAACAGCACGGCCACCGGGGTGCGGGTGACCGGGACCCTGAACCGGGTGCTCGGCTGTGACCTGATCGATTTGAATCGGCATGTTTCCCTGGCCGGTGGTCGCCGGGGCCCGGGGCTGCTCGAGGGCGGTCACAACGCGGTCGAGAATTGCCACATCTACCAGCGCGGCTTCGACCATGTCCGGGTCAGCATCGGCATCAGCGGAGTGGGGAACGTGTTCCGCAACAACCTGGTCCACAATTCCCTGGGACAGGCGATCACGGTCCGGGGGAACGACCACCTGGTCGAGCGCAACGAGCTGTTCAACATCGGGTTCGCGGAGGGGGACGGCGGAGCGATCTACGCCGGGGGGGACCTGACGGGCTACGGGGTCGTCTATCGTCACAACTTCTTCCACCACCTGATGCACGTGCCCGGCAAGGTCGAGCGGGCGGGGATCCACCTGGACGACCTGCAGGCGGGGGCCACCTGCGAGGGCAACCTGTTCTACAAGTCCGCCGGCAAGGGCATCTTCATGAACGGCGGCGCGGGCCATCGCATCCTGGACAACGTATTTGTGCGCGGGTTCCGGGGTGCCTACAACGTGGGCCATGGTTCCCAGGCCACCTACGAGCGTCAGGTGGCGATCCAGGCCGATCCGGACCACGCCTACCGGGGCAAGAAGGAGGACTACGTCGGCCGCGCGGAGCGCGTGGTCGGCCCCGCCGGGTGGGAGGCGGAGCCCTGGAGGAGTCGCTACCCCCGCTTCCGCCAGGTGATGGGGGACGCCGGGCCCTTCGGTCGGCTGTGGCCGATCCGCTGCGAGGTGCGCGGGAACGTCTATGCCGGGAACACGGCGGGGGACCGCACGCTCTGGTCGCGGGTCCCCGACGAGGTGCGCGCCAAGTCGGTGCTCGGGGCGGACCGGGTCCTCGACGAGTCGGCCTTCGCGGACCTCTCCGTCCTCGACCTCTCCTTCCGGGAGGACCTGGAGGGGCTTCCGCAGATCCCCTTCGCGGAGATCGGCTTGGTCGTCGACGAGTACCGTCCACGGGTGCCGGACAAGGCGAGCTACCGCGGCGCCCTGCGGGCCGCCTTCGAGGGGATTCCGTGCATGCCCGGCACCGACCGACGCGTGGACACCGCGGCTCTCGTCGAAGCCGCCCCCCGCGTGACCCAGTGACGCCGGCCCGGCGTTTAGATTCTGGTGCCGTGGCGGCCCTCCCGTCCCTGTGGGCCGCCGGGCCTGGCGGCCGACGTGGAGGCCCTCCGGGAACCGGTTCTCTCGGTGGAGACATAAAGCCTTTCCAGGTAAGGGTTTGCGGTATGTGTCCCCCCCGGGCGCGGTCAAAAAAGCGGCGCTGGGTCCGTTACGCTTAGTCTTCTAAGCTTATAAAGGCCGAAGAACGATGAAGACCCCTCCCCCGACCGACCGAGAGCTCGCGATCCTGAAGGTGCTGTGGAAGCACGGCGAGGCCACCGTGCGGCAGGTCTACGAGAGCCTGCGGGGGGACTTGCCGATCGTGCAGAACACCGTGCAGGCCTTCCTGCGGACCATGACCGAAAAGGGACTCGTGCAGCACCGAACCGAAGGGCGCTCCTTCGTCTATCGCGCCGCCGTGCGTGAAGAGGCGACGCGCAGCTCCCTGCTCGACCGGGTGTTGCAGCGGGCCTACGACGGCGCCCTCGATCAGCTCGTCGAGGGGGCCATCGGGCTGAAGCGACCGTCCCCGGAAGAGCTGACGCGCCTGCGCGAGTTGTTGGAGCAGCTGGAACCGGACGAGGAGCGGGCCGCCGGGGAGGACGACGCATGAGCGTTGTCCTGGACCTCCTCGCGCGCTTCGGGGGCGAGCTCCTGGTCGGGCTGAGCCTGATCCTGTTGGCCGGCGCCCTGGCGGTCCGCGTGAGTGCCGCGCCCCTGCAGCGCCATCAGCTCGCGGTGCTCACGATCGCGGCGACGGGGGTGGCCCTGGCGCTGCTGCTCCTGCCGTTGCCGCGGCCGGCCCGGGCCCTGCGCGCGGTCTTCCACCGGCCGGCGCCCGCGACATCCCCGGCGGACGCCGGGGCTCTCCGGTCGGGGATCGCCGATCTGCCTCCGATGGAGTCCCGCCCTCCGCTCGACTTCCGTGGAGAGGACCCGTTGCTCGCCCTCGATGCAGAGCCTGAGGCGTTGCGAGCAACGCAGCCGGATCCCGGCGGGTTGCGCTTCGATTGGCAGGACCAGCCCGTCCTCGGGGGGTTCCCCACCGGAACCGTGGCGGGGAAGGAGGGGTTCGCGGGTGCACTCGAAGGGGAGTTCCGAGGGGGAGCCCTGCCCGCTGTGGAGCCCCGAATCGACCTGCCCGGCGGCTCTTTCGAACCCGTCGCCGGGACCCTCGCCCCGGAGTCCGCAGATGGCTTCCGCTGGAGCTGGTCGGGCGCCCTGCTCGCCGGGGCGGCGGTGTTCGCGTTGCAACTCGCCGTGTCGTGGCTGCTCCTCGTGCGCACCCTGCGCCGCGCCGAGCCGGCTCCGGCCTGGGTCACGGAGCGGATGCACACCTCCGCGGGACGGGCCGCCCCCCGCGTCCTCGTCGCCCAGGGCGCCCTGCGTCCGTTCTGCGCGGGCCTCGGGCGCGGCGTCATCGTGCTGCCGGCATCCCTTGTGCGGCGGCGTTGGGCCCGGCGCGTGGAGGCGGTCCTCCGGCACGAAGAGGCCCACCTGCACCTCGGCCATGGCCGCGCGCGGGCCCTCGCGGCGATCGCTGCGCCGATCCTGTACTGGAACCCGCTCTATTGGTGGCTCGTGAAGGCCATGCGCCACAGCGCGGAGTTGTTGGCGGACGACCGGGCCGTGGAGCACTTCGATCGCCGCCACTACGTCCAGGAGCTGCTCGCCCTCGCGGAGAGCTCCACTCGCCCTTCCCTGCCCGTCGGATTCGGGCTGGGGGTCTTCGGACCTCGGACTTCTTTCCTCGCTCGAATGGAGACTCTCCTCATGCGCTCGAACCACCTGACGCAACGCACCTCGCGCACCCACAGGACCCTGCGGAACTCGCTGACCTGCGTGCTGCTCGGAACTGTCACCCTGGCCTGGGGCCGGCCGCCCCAGGACGTGCGCGGCGTCCAGGATCCCGTCGTCCGGGGGGAGCCCGTCGTCCAGGGACAGGCGACGACCACCACGACGGGGAACCCCTTCGCCGACATCCAGCGGATCCGGGGGAACCTCGGCGCAGGGTCGACGACCACCACGTCCCAGAACCCCCTGGCCGGCGTGATCGCCGGCCAGAACGCGGCCGCGGCCGCGGTCGTCCGCGGCGCACGCCCCGGCTATCGCTCGCTTCCGCCGGGAACCGCGGTCCAGGGGCAACCGCGTCCCACGAACACCCCGGAGGAACGGGAGGTCGTGCTGAAGTTCTACGCCAAGGACGCCGCCTCCCTCGGGCGCCTGCTCCTCGAGTCCGGTGGGGGTCAGGTGGTCGTCGAGGCCAAGGACGGGACCTCTGCCTGCCACGGGAACCTGACGGTCCGCGGGGGGACGGAGGATGCGATCCACCAGCTGGGGAGCATCGACGGGATCATGCTCCAATCGGCCAAGGTCCGCGGTCCCAAGCGGCCGGGTGCGGCGAGCCAAGGCTCCGGCCTGCACCAGGAGGTCCAGGCGCTGCGCGAGACCGTGGACGAGTTGGGGCGCATGTGCCGGGACCTGCACGACAACCAGCGGGACCTGCTCCACCTCCTCAATCAGTCCAACCAGTCCAACCGGACCCAGTCGACCGGCGCGGCCTACGATCCCTACACCGGGGTCCCCACGATGACCCTGCCGCCCGCGGAGAAGACGGTCCTCGGGACTGTCCAAGCCCTGACGGACGAGTGGGGCGAGCTGGGGTTCCTGAAGGTGAACCGCGGGACGAACGCCGGTCTGGAGCCCGGATCCACTCTCGAGGTCTACAAGGACGGGAGGTACAAGGGCCGTGTTATGGTCATCCGAGCCCAGGAGGACTCCGCCCTATGCGAACCCATCTTGCAGATCGACGGCGCCCCGATCGAGGTCGGCGACAACGCGACGAATCGCCTCTGAGCAGCGGAGCGGCGCGGCTCGCCGCCGGAGCGTTGCTCGCGGCGGCCCTGGTCGGCACGCCGGCGGAGGCCGGGCCCCAGACCGATGAGCCCGCGGCCGAGGGCCCGATCCCGGACCAGCTCCCCGACCCCAGCGGGGAGGCGCCGAACCTGGACAAGCCCCTCAAGGTCTACATCTTGATGGGGCAGTCCAACATGGTGGGCTTCGGTCGGATCGAGCCCGAGGAGACCGCGGGCACCCTGGCCCATCTGGTCGGGGAGGAGGAACGCTTCCCCCACTTGGTGGACGACGCGGGGGAATGGAACGTGCGGAAGGACGTCTGGTTGGTCCAGGTCACGGCCGCGAAGCGGCAGGGTTGGTTGCAGCCCACGGGCCGACACATCGGTCCGGAGCTGCAGTTCGGTCACGTCCTGGGGCACTACCACGAGGAGCAGGTCCTGTTGATCAAGGCCTCCCAGGGCAACCGCAGCTTGGGCTGGGACATCCTGCCGCCGGGGAGCAAACGCTTCACCCACGGCGGCCGGACCTATGCGGGGTACAAGGACACGCCCCCCTGGTGGGTCGAAGGGGAGGAGAAGAAGCCGGTCGATTGGTACGCCGGCAAGCAGTACGACGACTTCGTCCGGGACACGCGGGAGGTCCTGGAGAACCTGACCACGTTCTTCCCGAGCTACGCGGGCCAGGGGTACGAGATCGCCGGCTTCGTTTGGTGGCAGGGCCACAAGGATCAGAACCCCGCCCACGCCAGCCGCTACGAGCAGAACCTGGTGAAGTTGATCGGCGAGCTGCGCAGCGAGTTCGAGGTCCCCCAGGCGCCGTTCGTGTTGGCGACCATCGCCTTCGGCGGGTGGGACCTGAAGGGTCCGGGCCTGACGGTGGCCGAGGCGCAGTTGGCGGTCAGCGGAGAGCGGGGCAAGTACCCCGAGTTCGCCGGCAACGTGAAGACCGTGGAGGCCCGCACCTTCTGGCGCAACCGGGCGGTCTCCCCGACCGGCCAGGGCCACCACTACAACCACAACGCCGAGACCTACATGCTCGTCGGCGATGCCCTCGGTCGCGGGATGGCCGACCTGCTGGAGCAGGCCCGGAAGTAGACCCCGCGCGCCCGGCGGCGCGGGGCACCGGGTTGTCATGCAGGCCATCGTCCAAGACCGCTACGGCCCGGCGGAGGTCCTGGAGCTCCGGGACGTCGAACGGCCCGAGGCCGGCGACGGGGAGGTGCTGGTGCGCGTCCACGCCGCCGGCCTGGACCGCGGCGTGTGGCACCTGATGACCGGCCTGCCGTACCTCGTGCGCCTGGGGTTCGGCCTGCGCGCCCCCCGGCACGCGGTCTGCGGCCTGGACCTCGCGGGACGGGTGGAGGCGGTCGGCGCCGGCGTGACCCGCTTCCGCGTCGGGGACGAGGTCTACGGCGTCGGGGTCGGCTCCTTCGCGGAATACGCCCGGGCGAAGGAGGGCAAGCTGGCGCCCAAGCCGGGAAACCTCAGCTTCACCGAGGCGGCCGCCGTGCCGGTCTCTGGGATCACGGCCCTGCAGGGAATCCGTGACAAGGGCGAGGTCTCCGCGGGACAGCGGGTTCTGATCAGCGGAGCCTCCGGCGGGGTGGGGACCTATGCGGTGCAGATCGCGAAGGCCCTCGGGGCGGAGGTGACCGGCGTCGCCAGCGGCCCCAAGCTGGACCTGGTGCGGTCCATCGGCGCGGACCACGTCGTCGACTACACCCGCGAGGACTTTACCCGCCAGGGGCAGCGCTACGACGTGATCCTCGATCTGGCGGGCAATCGCAGCCTGTCCGATCTCCGGCGCGCCCTGACGCCCCGGGGCATCCTGGTGATCACCGGTGGCGAGGAGGGGGGCCGCTGGCTCGGCGGGATCGACCGACAGCTCCGGGCCCTTTGCCTGTCGCCCTTCATCGGTCCGAGCCTGCGCTCGTTCATCGCCGCCGAGAGCAGCCCGTACCTGCGGGACCTGGCGGACCTGATCGAGGCCGAGCGCGTGCAGCCGGTCGTCGACCGGGTGTTCCCCCTGGCGGAGGCCCGGGCCGCGATGGAGCACCTGGCCGCGGGCCGCGCCCGGGGGAAGCTCGTCCTCCGCGTTCCCTGAACGGGTGACGCCAGCGGGGGGGAACCCGTATCTTCGCGCCATGAAGACGACGGAGTCCCTCGCGTTCCCCACGCTCCTCGCCCTGGTCTGCACCGCTGCCGCCGGTCCTGGTCGCGGTGCCCCGCCCGCCGGAGGGCAGGAGGGTCGGCCGCTCACGTTCCAGGACCTGATGCGCTTCGAGCAGATCGAAGACCCGGTGATCCAGCCCCTGGGGGATTGGATCGCCTACGCCAGGGTCCCCGACCGCGGCGACGGGACGGCGGTGTTCCGCTCGGTCGAGGGCGCCCTCGTCCACACGGTGGAACGGGGCAGCCAGCCCGCGCTCACCCGGGACGGTCGCTTCGGTCTCGCCCGGATCGTCCCGTCCCTGGAGGAGCGCGAGAAGGCCCGCAAGGACGAGGTGGAGGACGAGGACGGCCCGCAACCGGGCCTGGCCATCGTCGACCTGGCCACCGGCGCCGAGGAGCGCATCGAGCGGGTCGAGGCCTTCGCCCTGTCGGACGACGGCCGCTGGCTCGCCTATCGCCGGCACGCGGAAGAGGACGCCGAGCAGCCGAAGGAAGGAGCCGAGGCCCCGGAGGCCGAGCCCGAGGCCGGCGCGGCCGAGGAGGTCGACGAGACCGAAGAGGAAACGGCCGAGGCGAAGGAGCCCGAGCAGGGCACGGTCCTGCACCTCCGGGACCTCACGACCGGCGCCGAGGTGTTGCGCGAGCACGTGCGGACCTTCGCCTTCGACGACACCTCCAGCGCCCTCGTCTTCGACGTGTCGGGGCCGGGGGGCGCGGACAACGGCCTGTTCGCCTTCACCCTGACCGGGGAGGAACCGGTGCTCGCGACCCTGCACGGGGGCGAGCTCGCGGTCTATTCCCACCTGACCTGGGCCCACGAGCGCCTGCGCCTGGCCTTCGTCGCGGCGACCTTCGACACGCAGACCGGCGAGCCGACGGACGCGGAGGTCCGGCTGTGGGACGGTGCCGAATCGAGCGCACGCCTGGCCGGGTCCGAGGAGGCACCCGCGGGGTACGGACTGCCGGCGAAGAACCGGCTGCGGTTCAGTCGCGATGGCGAGCGCCTGTTCTTCGGCTTCAAGCCCGTCGATCCGGAGCCGGCCGCCGGGGGGGACGAGGACGGGGACGAAGCCGAGGAACCCTTCGATCCCTACGACGTGGAAGCGCTCCTGGAAGACCGCGAGCTCGACGTGTGGCACTGGGACGACCCGTGGATCAACTCCAACCAGAAGAAGCGTTGGGAGGAGACCGAGAAGGAGCGCGTGTACCTCGCCGTCGCCCACCTTGACGGGGGCTCGATCGTGCCCCTGTCGGACCCCTCGATGCCCGAGCTGCTGCCCTCCGACAACCCCCACACCGCCCTCGGTCGCGCGGACGTGCCGTATCGAAAGGAGGTGACCTGGGATGGCCGGTACTCCGACCTCTACCTGGTCGACCTGTCGACCGGGGCGCGCACGCTCGTCAGTGCGCGCCTTCAAGGGGGCGCCGCGCTCAGCCCCGGGGGCCGCTTCGTCAGCTTCTACCGGGACGGGGCGTGGCACCTGTTCGACCGCACGACGAACACGACCCGTACGGTCACCGAAGGTCTGGGGGTGCCCTTCGCGAACGAGGACCACGACTACCCCAGTGACCCCCCCGGCTACGGACAGGGCGAGTGGGTGGTGGACGACAGCGCGGTCCTGATCTACGACAAGTACGACCTGTGGCAGGTCTTCACGGACGGGCGCGCGCCCCTGCGCCTGACCGCCGGGCGCGACGACGAGCTCATCTATCGGGTGATCGACCGGGACCCGGAGGTCGACCACCTCGAGCCGAACGTCGAGCTGCTCCTGCGGGCGTACAACGACCGCGAGAAGCACGATGCCTTCGTCGTCGGACAGCTCTCGAACCCGGGGGTGCAGGACCTGTACGGCACCGGGGAGCACCGCCTGCGCTTCGTCGCCCAGGCCGAGGACGACCCCCGGGCCCTGATCACGCGGGAGCGGTACGACGAGTATCCCGATCTCTGGGTGACGGACTTCACGGCCGCGCCGGTGCGCCTCAGCGAGGCCGACGCCCAGCGCGACGGCCTGGCCTGGGGCACGGCCGAGCTCGTCGAATGGCACAGCCTCGACGGCGTGCCCCTGCAGGGTGTGTTGATCAAGCCGGGCAACTACGTCGAGGGACAGCGCTACCCGGTACTGGTGTACTTCTACCGCTTCTTCTCCCAGCGCCTGCACGAGTTCAACGAACCGGTCGTCAACCACCGTCCGAGCTTCCCGCTGTACGCCTCGAACGGCTACGCCGTGTTCTTGCCGGACGTGCGCTTCGACGTGGGGAGCCCCGGGTTCTCGGCCACGAAGTGCCTCGTGCCCGGGATCCAGCGACTCGTGGACCTCGGCATCGCCGACCGCGATGCGATCGGCTTGCACGGGCACTCCTGGAGCGGGTACCAGGCGGCCTTCGTGATCACCCAGACCGATGCCTTCGCGGCCGCCGTGGCCGGGGCGCCGGTCTCGAACATGACCAGCGCCTACGGGGGGATCCGCTACGGCAGCGGCCTGGCCCGTCAGTTCCAATACGAACAGTCCCAGAGCCGCATCGGCGCGTCCCTGTGGGGGGCCCGGGACCGCTACATCGAGAACTCGCCCCTGTTCTTCGCGGACCGGATCAACACCCCGCTCCTGATCCAGTTCGGGGACGAGGACGAAGCGGTCCCGTGGACCCAGGGCGTGGAGCTGTACCTGGCCTGCCGGCGGCTCGAAAAGGACTGCGTGTTCCTGCAATACCGCGGAGAACCCCATCACCTCCAGCGCTACGCGAACAAGTTGGACTACTCGATCAAGATGAAGCAGTACTTCGACCACTATCTGCGGGGGGTCGAAGCGCCGGGATGGATGCGCGAGGGGGTCCCGTATCGCGGGGATTGAGGCCCCGGGGCCGCCCGGCCCCCCACGGCTCGTCTCATGATTGCGACCTCCTGTAAAAAGAGCGGGGGATCGGGGCCGGGGGGCGGAATCCGGCCCCGTTGGCGCCCCGGGATGGTGTAGAGAGGAGCACGGACCGTATTCGCACGCCCCCCCCTGGGGCTGCCCGCCGGAGCCGAGGGTTCCCGGGGGGCCCGGGGGAGGAGCGCCCGGTCCACCGCCCCCGGACGAGTGCTGTCCGCAGGGCCCGCGAGCGTGCGTTCGCGCAGACGGACTCGCCCCGGCCATTTCGGTCGTCTGGGCGAGGTCTGCCGCCGGCGTGCGGCTGTCCAAGCAACGCTTCCCTATCTCCTTTGGATCCGCGCTCCTTTTCAGGGGCCCTGGGAGAGGTCTGTCTCGAACGACCTCCGCGGTTCCAAACCGGTTCCACCTCTAGCCATCCGGTCTTTCCCATGCCCTCTACCAGTGTCAGCCTTTTGTGCACCCTCTGCGGTGCCAAGACCCCCCAGGACGGATTTCTGCCCGGCAAGATCACGGTCTGTCCCGATTGCGGAGTGGGGGGCTTGATCGCCCTCGTCGATACGCCGCCGCCGGACCCGGAGTTCGAAGACAACGTCGGCGACGACGAGAACGGCGATGACGCCGTCTTCGACGATGACGTCAGCACGGACCTCCTGTTCGCCCCCAGCTCGGACCCCCAGAAGGTCGCCAACATCCAGGCGCGGGGCGACGACATGCTGAAGGCCGCCGACGACGTCCCGAAGGTCGTCGAGGAGGTCAAGCAGGAGCTCTCCAAGGAGCCCGACGCGAAGCCTTCCCCCGTGCCCTCCGCGGCCCTGCCGGATGCCGATCCGAAGGAGCGCCCGAAGGGGGACGACCTCGCCGAGCGCAAGGCCCGCAAGGAGGCCCTCGCGAAGATCGCCAAGATGGGGGACAAGGACGATACCGAGCTCGCCCGCAAGCTGGTCGGGATCCAGATCCTGGTCAGCCGGTGCATCAAGGAGCTGTCCAAGAAGGACCTCAAGCAGGAGGAGGCCGACTACTCCCGCATGGTGCTGGAGCGCGAGGTCGACCAACTGCTGGGGGGTGAGGCGACCTTCCTCGAGATCGTCGCGATCTCCGATGCGATGACGGCGAACATCATCTCCGGCAAACCCGACCCTTCGGCCTTCCTGACCTCCAGCAACTGGGCTTCCGGTGGCGCGATCGTGTTGACGTTCCTCAGCATCGGGAACCTCCTGATGATCTGGAAGTCCCTGTCGACCGGGGACAAGACCCTGGGGGTGGTCCGCTCGGCCCTCGACATCGCCCACAAGGGCGCCGGGGGCACGACCGCGGTGGCGTCGTTGACCAACCCCAGCAGCGTCGGCGTGGCCGGCCTCAGCGTCGTCAACGTCGCGGGTCTCGCCGGCGGCTCCCTGGGGGTCGTGCTGAACGTGATCACCCTGGGCGTGGAGATCAAGAACGCGGCCGACATGACCAGCATCCAGGAGCGCTACAAGAAGGCCAAGGCGACCCACAAGGACTTCAAGGACCTGATGACCAAGGTCAAGGTGAACAAGGGCAAGGAGGGGATGGACTGGTTGCTCTACAAGATCATCAAGAAGATCCGCCGGCGCCGTTACCGCGCGGGGGTCGGGGCCGGCACCGCGGCGGTCGGGACCGCCGGCAGTGGCTGGGCCCTCGGGGCGACCGTGGCGACCTTCGTCGGCACCAGCGCCGCCGTACCGGTCGTCGGTTGGGTCTGCCTCGGTGCGGCGACCCTGGGGGCCTTCGGGTTGCTCGGCTACAAGCTGGGCCGCTGGAAGTACAAGAAGGACAAGCTGAAGAAGTTCCGCGCCGAATACGGCAAGAAGGTGTGGGTCCCCGAGTGGGCCAAGACCACCGGCGAGTTCAACCGCTTCCGCGTCGCCGTGTACATCCACGCCTGTGCCAGCGGCAACGCGCACCTGACCGAGAAACAGCGGGTGCTGGGCTGCCTCTGGGCCTGGATCCTGTTCGGTGGAACCGAAGAGGCCGCGGTCCAGGACGCCCGGGACGCCGGCATCGTCGGCATCATGGGCTTTATCAAGGGTTGACCCGCCAGCGGGCGACTCCGGGGGCGAGGCTGCTCGCCCCCGGATCGCGACCGCGGGCTGCCCGCTAGTGCTCGCCCTTCAGGGACTCGCGGGCGTGGTCGAGGGCGACCTTCAGGGCCTCGGCGGACGGGGTGGGCACGTGGGGTTCCACCCCGGTGCCTTCCCAGTTCGTCCCGGTGATCGGGTTGATCGCTCGGCCGCGGGGGATGAACACGCTGAGCAGGCCCGCGATCTCGTGGGTTCCGCCGGGGTGCGCCCCGCCGCCGGTCCGCTCGCCGATGACCGTCGCGCGGCCCAGGTTCCGGAGGTTGTACGTGAACTCCTCGGCGGCCGAGAAGGTCCGGCCGCTGGTCAAGACGTAGAGCGGCGTATCCACCAGCTTGCGCCCCGGCACGTGGGGCAGGGTCCAGGACTGATCGACCTGCTCCTGCCCGCGCCACGCGAAGGAGTTCAGGTGGGTCGGCTCCTCGAAGAAGTAGCTGGTGAGCAACTGGATCATAGTCGGATCCCCGCCGCCGTTCTGACGCAGGTCGATGATCAGGGCGTCGGTGTTCGCCAGGAAGGCCATCGCGCCGACGGCCGTGTCCCCGGCCGTGCTGGTCGGGGAGAAGCCGCGCAGATCCAGGAGCCCGATGTTGTCCTCCAGGATCTCGACCTTCACGAACCCGAAGTTGCCCCGACGCGCGCGCTCGTGCCGGCGGCGGCGCAGCTCCGCGGGGTCCTCCTCGACGCGCTGCGGATCCTCGGGGGGCAGGACGCGGGTGCGCAGGTGCAGGTCGTTGTTCACGCTCTGGAGGTCCAGGGTCAGGATGCCCGCCAGGTCCGCGAGGGACTTGCGCTCGTAGGCCCCGGCCCACATCCGCTCCCGCAGCTTGGCCCCGATCTGCCGGGCGACCTCCTCGAACACGTAGTGCTCCTCGATCTCGCTCGCGAGGGCCTCGATGAGCCCCTCGAGGACCTCCGGCTCCAGCTCCTCCTGGACCTGGGCCGAGGTGTCGGGCGCGGGGGGCTCAGGGAGGAGGGCGAAACCGATCCCGAGGGGGAAGGACAGCGCGAGGCAGGCGAGGGCGGCGGGGGTCGAGACGTTCATCGTGTTCACTCGTTCGTCGGAGCGGAGCGCGCTGGGCGCGTCCGGGAGGACGTGGGGTCGAGCGAGTCTAGACCCTGGACCAGGGACCGCGGCGACCGGTCGAGCCCCGGGCCGTAAGGCCTGTGAAACCCCCCGGGCGGGCCCGAAGGGAGGCGGGATTTCACACGAGAATCAGTATTGACCGATTGGTACAGACGGCCTATGGTGTTCCCACGGCGCCGGGAGGCCCCGCTCGATCCCATGCCCTGGAAGAAGAACTTCGACGTCGATGTCGCGCTCCAACGCGCGGGGGAGACCTTCTGGTCCAAGGGCTACGAAGCCACCTCCATGCGAGAGCTGTTGGCCGCGATGGGGATCCAGAAGGGCAGCTTCTACGACACCTACGGCAGCAAGCGCGAGGTCTACTTCCGCGCGCTGGACCAGTACTCCACCGGGCGCTTCGCGGACTTCGAGGCCCTGGCCACGGGGCAGGGGCCGAAGGAGTCCCTGCACACCCTGATCAACGCCATCCACGACGAGTGCATCAGCCCCGAAGGCCACCGGGGCTGCATGGTGATCAACTGCGCCCTCGAGCTCGCCCACAGCGATACCGAGGCCCAACGGGCCGTCCAACGGGCCTTCGAGACCCACGAACAGGCCTATGCGGACCTCATCCTGGCCGGCCAGGAGGCCGGCGAGATCTCGTCCGAGCTCGACGCCGACGCGACCGCCAAGACGATGCTGGCGCTGGTCGTGGGCATGCGGGTGTTCTCCCGCTCCGGCGCGCCCCGCGCGACCCTGCGCACCCTCGCCGACCAGGCCCTCGCCCTGCTCGAGCGCTGATTCCCGCCCAAGGTGGGTGTCCACGTGGACCCCGCCCGTTTTTTTGCCCTTGATTGTACCGATCGGTACAAACCACTCCCCGAAGCCCCATGGCACAGCACAGCAACACCACTTCCCCGTCCCTCCAGAACCAGGTCGCCCTCGTCACCGGCGGCACCTCCGGGATCGGCCGGGCCGCGGCCCTCGCCCTGGCCTCTGCCGGCGCCAGCGTCGTGATCGGCGCCCGTCGCGAAGCCGAGGGGGCCTCCCTCGTGAAGGAGATCGAGTCCGCCGACGGCCGGGCCCTGTTCCAGAAGACCGACGTGACCGAGGCCGGGGCCGTGGCCGCCCTGGTGGACCGGGCCAAGGCCGAGTTCGGTGGCCTGGACATCGCCTTCAACAACGCCGGCTTCGAAGGCTCGGGCCTGGTCCCCCTGCTCGAGGAGAACGAGGACAACCTGCGCCAGTTGATGGAGGTGAACTTCTTCGGCGTCTGGAGTGCGATGAAGGCGGAGATCCCGGCCCTGCTCGAGCGGGGCGGCGGCGCCATCATCAACACGAGCTCCGTGGCCGGCGTGAGGGGCTTCGGGATGTTCTCGTCCTACGTGGCCTCCAAGTTCGCGGTCGAAGGGCTGAGCCGCTCGGTCTCCCAGGAGGTCGCCGGGTCCGGGATCCGCGTCAACACGATCGCCCCCGGGCCGATCGACACGGCGCTGTTCGACCGCGTGACCGGGGAGGACCACGGGATGTTCACCCAGCACGTGCCGATGCAGCGCGCCGGCACCGTCGAAGAGGTCGCGAGCCTGGTGCGCTTCCTCGCGTCCCAGGAGGCCGCCTACATGACCGGGCACACCCTGCGGGTGGACGGCGGGATGACGAGTTGAGCTCGGCCGCGACCCGCGCGGGGGCTGCCCCACGGATCCGAGTCGACCCCCGGCTCAGCCCGTGTTGCGTAGACCCCGCGCGATCCCGCGGACCGTCTGGACCAGGACCCGCTCCAGGGCGGAGTCCTCGCGGCCCCCTTCCCGCCAGCGGTGGAGCAGGTCGACCTGCAGGAAGCTCATCGGGTCCACGTAGGGGTTCCGGAGGCGGATCGCGCGCTGCAAGACCGGGTCGTGTTCGAGCAACTCGCCCGCTTCGCGCAGCTCGAGGATGGCGGCGACGGAGCGCCGGTGTTCCTCCTCGAGCAACGGGAACAGGCGCTCGCCGACGGGACCGGCCAGCCCCGCGTAGCGCGCGGCGATGTCGAGGTCGCTCTTGGCGAGGACCATCTCGACGTCCGCGAGCAGAGTCGCCAGGAACGGCCAGGCCCCCGCGGCTTGCCGCACGGCCGCGAGGCCGTGCTCCTCGATGGCCGCGGCCAACCCCGAGCCGACGCCGAACCAGCCCGGCAGGACCGCGCGGCACTGGGTCCAGGCGAACACCCAGGGGATCGCGCGCAGGTCCTGGACCCCGCGCATCGCGCGTCGCCGGGAAGGGCGCGAGCCGATCTGCAAGCGCTCGATCACGTCGATGGGCGTCATGCCCTGGAAGAGCGCCGGGAAGTCGGGCTCTTCGTGCACGAGGGCGCGGTAGCGCGCCCGGCTGGTGCTGCTCAGGGTGTCGGCGATCGCGCGTTCCCGGTCCGTCGCCGGTCGCGCCGGGTCTCCGCCGGCCGTGCGTTCGAGGAGCGCCCCCAGGGTGACCTCCAGGGTGCGCGTCGCGATGCCCCGCAGGCCGAACTTGCCGCCGATGATCTCGCCCTGCTCCGTGGAGCGGGCATGTCCCCCGAGGGCCCCCGGCGGCGCGGCCAGGATCCCCGCCCGGGGCTTCGAGCCCCCGCGACTGATCGAGCCGCCCCGTCCGTGGAACAGGGTCAGCTCGAAACCCAGCTCGGCCGCCGTCGCGACCAGCCGCTCCTGTGCCCGGTCGAGGGCCACCCGCGAGGCCGCGATGCCACCGTCCTTGTTGCTGTCGGAGTACCCGAGCATGACCACCTGCCGCCCACCCCGGGAGGCGAGGTGCGCGGCATAGGTCGGGTCGGCGTGCAGTGCACGCAGGACCCCCGGGCCGGCTTCGAGGTCGTCGACGGTCTCGAACAGCGGGGCGACGTCCAGGGGGACGCCACCGTCCGCGTCGACACAACCGCCGGCCCGGGCCAGGAGCAGGACCGCGAGGGCATCGTCGGGTCCCTGGGCCATCGAGATCACGTAGGGACCCAGGGCCCGCGCTCCGTAGCGTTCCCGTGCGACCGCGAGGGCCCGGAACACGTCCAGGGTGCGCACCGCCTCCTCCTCGGAGGACGGGACATCGGCCGGTGCGTCCCGGCGGCGGAGCGCCTCGGCGATGCGGGCCACCCGCTGGGCGGGCTCGCGGTCGAAGAAGCCCGGGTCGTCCAGCAGCACGCCGACGACGCGTCGGTGCGTCTCCGCGTCCTGGCGGATGTCCAGGGCGGCCAGGTGGAAGCCGAAGACCTCGACCCGCAGGAGCGTACGCCGCACCAGGGCCAGGCCCGCGCGGGCGCCGCCGTGCCGGGCGAGGCTGCGCGCGATGAGCTCGAGGTCCGCCTGGAGCTCCTCCGGCGGTCCGTAGCCCCCCTCGGCGCCGCGGCCCTTGCGCGCGAGGCGGGCGGACATGAGCCACAGGAGCTGGCGGTAGGGCATCTCCCGGTAACGCCCGGGAACCCGCTCGAACTCCGCCGGCAGGCGGTCCGCGTACGTCCGCACCCGTTCGAGGACCGGCTCGTCGACAGCCACGCGGGTCGTCGACTGGGACAGGTGCTCGTGCAGGGTGCGCAGCTCCTGGCGGTAGCGCCGCAGGGCCAGTTCGAGGTGTCGCGCGTGCGTGGCCCGCAGGGTGTCGGCGCCGACGTTGGGGTTCCCGTCCATGTCCCCACCGACCCAGGACGCGAAGCGCACGACCGGGCGGCGGACCGGAACGGGGGCGCCGTAGGCCGCCTCCAACGCGCACTCCAGTTCCTCGTGGACCGCCGGCACGACGCGGAACAGGACCTCGGAGAGGAAGAACAGGACGTGCTCGACCTCCTCCGCGACGGTCGGGCGGCCGGGCAACTGCTCCTCGGTCTGCCAGCCGGAGGCGACCTCGAGCGCGATCCGCTCGTCGAGGGTCGCCAGGCTCACCGGGTCCATGGTCCGGGCCTGGAAGCGCTCGACGAGGGCCCGCGCCAGGCGTTGGTCCTTCTTCAGCAGCGTGCGGCGCACCGGTTCGGTGGGATGGGCCGTGAAGACGGGCTCGACGACGATCTCCGCCAGGGCCTCCGCGACCTCCGCCGCGGTCGTGCCGCGTTCCCGGAGGCGCTCCGCCACGGCCCGCAGGCCGCCGGGTTGGGGCGCCTCCTCCCGCAGGTAGTCCATCCTGCGGCGCAAACGGTGCACCTGTTCGGCCATGTTGACGACCCCGAAGTAGGCGCTGAAGGCGCGCACCACCTCGAGGGCCATCGGCGGGTCCAGGGCGCGCAACAGGGACGGGAGCTCCGCGCCCGCGTCCCGGTCCCCCTTGCGCCTGCGCCGGGCGGCCAGGCGCGCGCGCTCGACCGTCTCGAAGACGCCCGGGGGGGCCAGCTCCTGCAGGAGCTCGCCCAGGAGGGCTCCGAGCCGTCCGACCTCGCTGCGCAGGGGGCGGTCCTTGGGGGCGAAGTGGATCGTCTCCGCCGTGGGGTTCGAGTCTGCCATGGCCCACATCTTGGGCCCCCGCCCGGTCGATTGGGAGCGTCCAGCCGGTCCCCGCGATCCGCGAAACCCACGGGGCCGGCGCGGGTACCGCACCCATGCAGCGCTCTTCCCTTCGCAGCGCGAGCGACCGGTCGCCGGGAATCCGCCTCCTCTGGGTCCTGGTCGCCTGGGTCCTCGCCACCCCGTCCGCCCGGGCCCAGGGTCTCGAGGCCCTGGCCGCCGAGTTCTGGGCCGTGCCGGGGGTCCGGGAGCGCGAAGACGTGGCCGCGCGGATCCTGGCCACCGAAGCCCCCTTCGACGAGGTGCTCCGCGCCCTTCGGGAGGGCCGGCAGTACCGGGAGGACGTGCCCCGCGGCCGCATCCTCCGGGAGCGCCAGGGGGTCGGCGGCCTGCGCCATCCGTACATGCTCCTGATCCCCGAGGACTACACCCCGGACAGGCGTTGGCCCGTGCGCTTGGACCTGCACGGTGGCATGGGGGCCCGGGAGTGGAAGAAGCTCGACGGCTCCTGGTCGCCGGGTTGGCGCGAGGCCCGCGACCAGATCGTCGTCGTCCCGGCGGGCTGGTGGGACTCGATGTGGTGGGAATGGAGCCAGGTCGAGAACCTCGAGGCGATCCTGCGCGAGGTGCGGGCCACCTGGAACGTCGCCGAGGACCGGGTCGTGGCCTTCGGCAGTTCCGACGGGGCGGCGGCCCTGTTCTTCCTCGCGATGCGCACCCCGGACCGCTACGCGGGCTTCACCGGGTTCGTCGGGCCGCCGGATCGGTTGGCGCGCGCAGAGCTGCGGCCCGATGGGCAGATGCACCTCACCAACCTGCTGGGGCAACGCTTCCACCTCGGCTACGGGGAGAAGGACCGCAAGGTGCCCTTCGAACACCTCCAGCGCTACCTCCAGCGCTTCGAGGAGAGCGGCGCCCTGCTGGACTGGTACAGCCTGCCTCGGCAGGGGCACGACCTGCGGATCCCCCCGGAGCGGGAGCGCGAGTTGGCCGTCTTCCTGTGGGAGACCGAGCGGGACCCCCTGCCGGACCGCTTGTCCTGGGCCGCCGAGCGCACGGACCGCTACGCGCGCCGGAGCTGGCTCGTGCTCGACGAGCTGGAGCCCGCCGCACCCGGGCACGTGGTCGACGAGTCGGTTCTCCTGCCACGCTGGGGCACGCGCATCCAGCTCCGCGGACCCACCGTGCCGCGCGTCCCGTGGGGCCGGGTGGAGCTCGAGCGCGAGGGCAACCGGGTGCGTGCGACCACCCGGCGCGTCCGACGCTTCACCCTGCTGCTCGCGCCGACGGAGTTCGACTTCAGCGCTCCGATCCGGGTCGAGGTCGATGGCCAGGTGCTGTTCGACGGCACCCTGGAACCGTCGGTGCAGACCCTCTTGAAGTGGGCGGCGCGGGACGATGACCGCTCGCTCCTGTTCGGCGCCGAGCTGGAGCTGAACCCCTGAGGTTCGAGCCGGGGGGGCGTGCTAGAGTCGGCCGCATCGTCCGAGCCCCTGGCACCCTTCACCGAGATCCATGCGAGCCCTTCGACTCCTCCTGTGTGCACCGCTCCTCTGTTGTTCCTGCGTGACGCCCTCCGGTGAGGACTCCGCGGCGGGGTTGACCGACCCCCTGCCCGCGCGGCCGATCCTGGTGGCCACCTGGCCCTTCGGGAAGGAGGCCAACGACGTGGCCCTCGCCAGCATCCTGGCCGGGGGCTCGGCCCTCGACGGGGTCGAGCAGGGGATTCGGCGCATCGAGGAGCTGGGCTCCGACGGCTCGGTGGGGCTCGCCGGCCGACCCAACGCGGCCGGCTACCCCCAGTTGGACGCGTGCATCATGAACGGTCCCGACCACGGAGCGGGCAGCGTCGCGGGGCTCGAGGGCATCGTGCACCCGATCACCGCCGCGCGGCGGGTGATGGAGGAGACGCGCCACGTGATGCTCGTCGGCGAGGGGGCCCGCTGGTTCGCGTTGGAGCAGGGGCTCGAGTCGGTCGACGTCGGCGAGTTGCCGGCCCTCAAGGCGGCCTGGGTCGACCGCGAGCGCGACCCCGAGCCGACCGAGCGCGGCCACGACACGATCACGGTCTTGGCCCTCGACGCGAACGGGGACCTCGCCGGCGGCTGCTCCACCAGCGGCGCCGGCGGCAAGCTGCCCGGCCGCGTTGGCGACTCCCCGATCCTCGGGGCCGGGTTGTACCTCGACAACGAAGTGGGGGCCGCCGGGGCGACGGGCCTCGGCGAGAACGTGATGCGCCACTGCGCCTCCGCGGCGATCGTCGAGCTGATGCGCGGGGGGATGCACCCCCAGGCCGCCTGCGAGGAGATCCTGCACCGCATCGCCAGCCGGGATCCCCTCGGCTACGAGCTCTCGATCTGCTTCATCGCCCTGGACAAACAGGGTCGGGTCGGCGCGGCGGCCTCCAACCAGCGCTTCCCGTACGCGGTCACGTCGCCGGACGGGAGCGAGGTGCGGCACGTCGACGCGGTCGAGCGCCGGACCCTGCCCGGTGCCCGCTGAGGCCGGAGCGCGCGCCGCGTGATCCCACACGAGCAGCGCCGGGGACCCTTCGTGCGGGCCCCCGGCGCTGGCCTTCGATCCGTGGATCGGGGTGAGCTCTACTGGTCGCCGCAGGCCTCGGCCTTGGCTTCCTCGGCGGCTGCCACGTTGGCCTCGGCTTCCATCACTTCGAGGATCGCGAAGGCCTTGTCGAGCTGGGCCCGCTGGAGCGCGATGCCCGCGGCGAGCTTGTCGTTGGTGGCGTTGTCCTTGCGGCCCTGGGCGGCGTCCAGGGCGGCTTGGGCGCGGTCACAGAGGATCACGGAGCCGGTCGCGCAGGCGCGGTCGCGCGTCTCGGTCAGCTCGGTGACGCGGTCGCACCAGAAGTCGAAGGCCGCGCAGGCGTCCTCGTGGGCCTGCTCGGCGTCCGCGAGGGCGTCGCAGGCCTCGTCCAGTTTCTGCTGCGCTTGCTCGAGGGCTTGGTTCGCTTCGTCCAGGGCCGCGCAGGCCTCATCGCATTCGTCCTGGACCGGAAGGACGAACTGGGAGGCGGCGGTGGCCGACGGGACCGAGTCGCCGGACGAGTTGAAGGAAAAGCCGACGAGGAAGGGGAGCAGGCTGACGCCCAGAAGTCCGCCGAGGAGACGCTTCATGTTGGATTCACGTGGTAGGGGATCGGGAAGTACAACGGCACCACCGGGGAGGCGGTGCTTCTGCCGCTACCTGTTCACGGTCCCCGGGCCCGCCGGGAAATTGTCCGGATTCCTCGTGCGGTTTCGCGCTGATCGCGGAGCACAAAGCGACATGCTCCGCGGGAAGAGCCGCGGCCCCGCGGCGTCTGGTTCCGGAACCGACCCATTTCCAGGAATCCCCGATGTCGATCTCGTCCACCTGGTGCCTCTTGGCCCTGCTCCTGCCTCCCGCTGCTCCCGAACCCGCGCAGGCCGTGCAGGCCCAGGACGAAGTCCTCGCGGTGCCCTCGGCCCTCGGTGGCCTCGCGCGGGGCATGGAGGCCTTCCACGCGCACACCGCAGAGCTCCCGCTGGAGCTGCTCGGTCTCCGCAGCCGCACCGTTCCGGCCCGGGAGGACGCGGCCGGGGAAGCGCGCGGTTCACACGTGCTGGTCGAGTGGGACGTGCGCTTCCACGGCGAGAGCGGTCGGTTGGCCCAGGCCGGTTTCGACACCCTGCAAGGGGCCCTGGACGAGCACGCGTGGGAGGGGGAGCCCTGGAGCTCGGTCGAATACGAACGCCTGCTGAAGACCCTCTTCGACCAGGCCTGGCCCGGCGATCTCGCCGAGAGGGGCCGGCCGGGTCTCGCCGCCGAAGCCTTCGAAGCCCACGGCGTCCACCGCGGAACCCTCCGCCTGCGCCTCGGACCGGAGGTGGTCGCACCCCGGGACCTGTCCGCGGGTCCGGTGTCAGAGCGCGAGCAGGAGGTGGAGCTCTTCCTGCGCCGGATCGCACGGGAACGCGCCACCGACCTGGGGGAGCTGCGGATCGATCGGCGCGGCCTCGCCGGTGCGCCCGCCGAGGAGGCCCCGTGGGCCACGGAGTGGCGGGCCCGTCCGACGGCCGAAGGCGGTTCCAGGAGACTCGGGGTGGTCAACGCGCTCACCTTGATCGAGCAGGGCACCGAGGCGCTCCTCCCCAGCCGAATCGAGTTGCGCCGGATCCCCGGCAGCGACAACTGGACCTTCGACCTGACCGTGGCGGGGCAGTAGACCCGACGCACGGGGCCTCCCGGAGCGCAGTCGTCGGGAGCCCCGGGGCGATTGACCGGGGCCGGACAGCGCCTGCTCGCGCGGTCCCTACGGCAGGGTCACCTCGACGGACGCGCCGACCGGGACCTCCAGGGTCTTCGATCCGCGTTGTCCGTCGCTGGTCTGGTACTCGAAGCGGGCCGACCCGGCGGGGAAGCTGCTCAGGTCGAAGCGGCCCTCGGCGTCCGGCTCGAAGCTCGCGAACACCGAGAGCCCGTCGGTCGCCGTGCCGATCAGGTACAGGCTCGAGTCCTCGTCGAAGACCGCCGGCGGAGCGAAGCCGCTGACCTCGCCGGTGGGCAGGTCCAGGGCGAAGGTGTTCGGACCGTCCTCGAGGGTGATCGTGCGGGTCAGGTAGTAGTGCGCTCCGCCGGCGTCGCCGGTGAAGACCAACTCGCACTCGCCGAGGGCCACGTGGGCGAGCCGAAAGTCCCCCCCGGGGCCGAGGTTCGTCGACACGGACTCGCCCTCTTCCCGGGGATCCAGCGTGACGCGCCAGTTGTGGGGCGCCTTCCCGTCCAGACGGAAGCTGCCCTCGAGCACCCGGGCCTGGAGCGCGCGCAGGTCCAAGTCGTAGCGCGTCGTGCGTCCCTCGACGACCTCGCAGCTCCAGGGCACTTCCCGTTCCCCTTCGCCGCTGCTGCGGCTGGAGGTGGTGGTCCCGACGCGGACCTCCTCCTGGCGCCACAGGACCTGCCACATGCCCGGCGTGAGACCGTCGGCGTGGAACTCCCCGTTCGCGTCCGTGCGGCTGGTGAACCCGAACCCGTCCGCGCGCGAAAAGCCGACGACGTGCCCGCTCGGTTCCTCGCCGGCCGCGACGATGACGCGCCCGGCGATCGAACCGCCACGGCCGAGCTCCAGGTCGACCCCGTGGGCCCCGCGGACCGGATCGAAGTGGAAGGGTCCGGCGACGGCCGGGGCGAAGCCCGGGGCCTCGGCACGGACGATCCACTGGCCCGCCTCCCGCAGGGTCAGGGTGTAGGCCCCATCGGCATCGCTGGAGGCCCGGGCTTCGGCGTGGCGGGCGGACAGGCACGGGAAGCCGTTGACGTCCAGGCGCGCGTCCCCGCCCACGGCTTCGTGAAGGCTCACGTCGGCTCCGCTGACCGGGCCCTCGGCGGAGGTGATGCGGCCGCGGATGCCCGGCAAACCCCGCAGCGCGAGGACGAGGGTGTCCGACACGGTTGCAGGATCGAGGGGTCCGAGCTCGCCCTCCTCGTATCCCTCGCTGACCACGATGATCCGGAAGGGCTCCGCCGGCACCATCAGGCGGGTCCGACCCGGTTCCAGGGCCTCGTCGGACTGGGGCTTCAGGGAGGCGTAGCTGGTCGAGAACCCGCCCTCGGCGGTGCTCACGCGCACCGAGTAGTCCAGGACGCTCTGGTCGAGCTGGTCCTGGACGTGCAGCACCACGGTGCGCTTCTCGCCCAGGCGCAGCACGAGGTCGCGCGTGCCCGGCGCGACGTCGCGGGCGATGGCCGGCGCGTAGCGTTCCCGGGGATCGCTGGCCTGGAACGAGTGGGCCGCCCGCAGGTTCAGGAATTGACGCAGGCGTCCGTTCTCGTCCGCGTCCTCGCTTCCGGTGCCGGAGCTGCCCCCCAACCTGTACCGGTAGCTGACGTGCGCGAAGGGGATCGGTTCGTCGTTCGGATCGACCACCAGCAGTTCGATCGTGTCCTCGGGTGCGAGGGGTTCGAGCACCAGCTCGACGTCCCTGAGCTCGCCCCCCGGCGCGACCTCCTGGACCTCCGGGTGCGACGACCACAGCCAGCCCTCGCCCCCGGCCCACAGGCGCACCGGGCCGGGGGGGACGTTCTCGAGCTGGAACGTCCCGTCCTCCGCGACGAGCCCACTGGCGAGGGTGCGGTAGGGGCCACCGAAGCGCGAGCCGCTGGGCACGTTGCGGCCTTCTTCCACGTGGACCGAGGCGCCGGGGACCGGCGCCCCGGCCGCATCGGCGACGCGGCCGCTGATGCGGGCCCCGAGCAACAGCACCACCGCGCCCAGGTCGGCGTCTTCGCCGGCCCGCAGGCGGGCGGGGATCTGGACCGACCCCAGCCCCTGTCGCGTGAACGTGTAGGTCCATTCCTGCTGGCGTCTCCCCCCCAGGTCCACCGGGAGCTCGAAGGCCCCGTCCCCGGCCGAGCGCCCCGGCCGGCTCAGCCCGGGACCGTTGATCGCGACGCCCTCGAGGGGCGCTCCCTGCGCATCGACGCAGCTCCCGCGCAGCGACGCGGTCGGCCGTTCGCGCTCCTCGGACGCTGCGCCGGGGGACGCGTCCGCGGGGGGTGTCTCCTGAACGACGTCCCGGGTGGGGGTTTCCGCTTGGGGCTCGCCCGCGAGGAGCTCGGTCGGATCGGCCTCCCGCGGCTTCCCGGTGGGATCGACGGTGGGCGCGGCGGCGTCGTCCGCGGGGCCGTCCTCCTGCTGCGGACTGCGCAGGAGCCAGAAGCCCGCGCCACAGACGGCGGCCAGGATCAGAATCAGGAGCCCTTGCTTCATGGGGGACGGGAGCCGTGCGGGTCGTGCGTCGATCTCGTCGTGGGGTGTTCGAGATCATACGCCCTGTCCCCGGCCCACGCGTCCGGAGGACGATGCAGGTCGCCGGCGGCCCGCGTCTCAGGGGCGCAAGGCGCGGTACGCGGCGTAGTCGTGCACCGCGATCCCGCGCAGGTTGCGGGAGCGTCGCACGGCCAGGGTGGCCCGGCGCAGCTCGCGCTCCATCACCGCCGCGCCCTCTTCGGCGAACGAGGTCTTGTCCGCGACCGCGTCGTTTCCCAGGAGCACCGTCTCGACCCCCAGGATGCAGGGACCCGTCCGCAGTTCTCCGCGGAGGTGCTCGACGATGCCGTCGGGGCCCAGGGCGAAGTCGCGGTAGGCCATGACCGCGACCAGGTCGACGATCTCCGACACGTACTCGTTGAGCGCCGCGGGCTCGGACGCGCCCATCAGGGCCAGGTTCAAGCGCGGGTCCTCGTCGTACCAGAACGGGATCGCCGCCACGAGGGGCAGGACCCCGACGCGGGCCCGCAGGCCGAGGAGCCAATCGAGGTAGTCCTGGGCCCGCTCCTCCGGCCGCGCCCACCAGTCCGAGGGCGCCGCCAGGTACGCCTCGGAGTCGTCGAGGATCCCGTCGAAGGGCACCCCCGAGGCCACGACCCGGTCGTAGAACTCCCAGCCCTCCCGGTGTCCGGTGGGTTGGCCGTCGAGGCCCGCGTCGTCGGCGACGCCCCACCAGGGGTGTCCGGCCGTGGCGAAGACCTCGAGCCCCGCGCCGTGGGCGACCCGCACGAAGGCGCTGTAGTCCGCCGCCGCACCCGGTTCGTCGTACCCGACTGGCGAGCACTCCAGGAACAGGGTCGTGATCCCCCGCTCGGACGCGAAGGCGAGGAGATCCGCTTCGGCCCGGCCGTCCCCGGGGATCGTGTTGTCCCACACGTAGAGGGAGCGCGGGGGCGGCTGCGGTGCCGTGCGCGTCCGCGGACCGGGGTCGCGCACCAGGGCCAGGGCGCCGAGCACCGCGGCCAGAACGACCACGAGGGCGGACCAGGGTTGTCGCCGGCGGCCCCTCGGTCTGCCGGTCCGCTGTCGGTCTCGCTCGTCCATGGCCACGACGTCCCAGCCATCGACCGACCGCCGGCCCGGCGTCGAGGGAAAGCGCGAATTCGGCGCGCTCCGAACCCCCGGCCGGGCCGTCGCGCGGGCCCGATCAGCGGGCGCGGAAGGCGGACCGGTAGGCCCGCGGTGTCGTGTTCCGCTGGCGCGCCAGGTGCTTGCGCAGGTTCGCGGGGGTGCCCAGGCCGGAGCGGCTGGCGATGCGCTCGATGCTCCAATCCGTGGACTCCAGCAGCTCGCAGGCCTTGGCGACGCGCTGCTGGACGAGCCACTGGTGCGGGCTCATCCGGGTGACCTCTCGAAAGCGTCGTTGCAGCGTGCGCAGGGAAAACCCGAAGCGCGACGCGATGCGCTCGATCGCGAGGGGTTGGGCCAGGTGGGTGAGCATCCACTCGAGCACCCGGCCGAAGTGGTCGTCCTCGGTCACCCCGACCGGCGCCTCGGAGTACTGCGACTGACCGCCCTCGCGGTGGACCGGGGCGACCATCCGGCGTGCGATCGCGTTGGCCGCCTTGATCCCGAAGTCCTCGCGGACCAGGGACAGGCACAGGTCGAGGCCCGCCGCGGATCCCGCCGACGTGAAGATCGGGCCGCCGCCGCTCCGGTCGTGGTGGTAGAGCGCGTCGTCGGCCACCCGCGTCGCCGGGAAGCGGGTCCGCAGATCCTCTGCGTGCAACCAATGGGTCGTCGCCGTGCGGCCGTCGAGGAGCCCCGCATGGGCGAAGACGAAGGCCCCGGTGCAGATCGAGACCAACCGCGCCCCCCGGTCGTGGGCCCGGCGGAGGGCCCGCAGGAACGGCTGCGGGGGGCACTCCAGGGGGTCGCGCCAACCCGCGACCAGCACCGTGTCGGCGCGCTCGAGCTCCCCCAGGCGGCCGTCGGGCCGCACGTCGAATCCGTGGCTGGTCCGGAGCGGCCCGGGCTCGACCCGCACCTCCCGGAAGGTGTACCAACCGGGGATCGCCTCCGAACGATCGCGACCCAGGATCTCGCGGGCGAGGCTGTACTCGAAGGAGAGCAGGCCGTCGTAGATGGCCGCTGCGATCACGTGCGCCATGGGAGGGGCGGGGTGGGGCAGGTGCGTAGGAGTCCGGGGCGCGCGGCCCTCAGGCGCTCGCCTCCGTCGGCCGATCCGCGACCTGCGGAGCGGGCGGGGCCTTGCGGGAGATGATCAGGAACACCGCCGTCACCACGGCGGCCGCGGCGAGGAAGACCCGCGGGCTCAGGGACTCGCCCGCCAGGGCCCAGCCGAGGAGCACCGCGACGACCGGGTTGACGTAGGCGTAGGTCGAGACCCGGGTCGGCGTGGAGACCTTCAGCAGCCACACGTAGCAGGAGTAGCTCCCGATGCCTCCCAACAGGATGAGGTACACCAGGGCCCACGCGGAGCGCGCGGAGATGCTCGCGAGCTCGACGCGCTCCCCCAGGCCGTACCCGAACAGGCAGAGCAACGTGCCCCCGAGCAGCATCTGCATGCCGACGTTCTGCAGGGTCGACGAGCCCTGGGGCGCGGAGCGCGCGATCACCGATCCCAGGGCCCACGAGAAGGCCGCCACGCAGATCGCGAGGGCGCCGGTGAGGTCCACGGGCGCTCCACCCAGCTCACCGGGACCGATCAGGATCGCGATGCCGAGGAGACCCAGGACGAGGCCGACGCAGACCCGCACGCTCGGCCGTTGACCCCCGGGGTGCAGGGCATCCAGGAGCACCATCCAGACCGGCACCGTCGCGACGATCAGCGCCGCCACCCCCGAGGGCACGGTGAGCTCCGCCCAGCTCAACAGGCCGTTGCCCCCGAGCAGCAGCAGGAAGCCGATGACCAGGGCCGAGCGCCAGTGGATCCAGCTCGGCATCCCCGCCCGCCGGGAGGACCAAGCGAACAGCAGCGTGCCCGCGATGAGGAAGCGGATGCCCGCCATGGAGAAGGGCGGCACGGTCTCGATCGCGATCCGGATCGCGAGGTACGTGGACCCCCAGATCACGTACACCGCGGCGAAGGCCGACAGGACCGCGGCCTGGCTCGGCCCGGCGGAGGGTTGGCTGTGCGTCGTCATGGGGGCCATGGTCCCCCCTGGACGACGCGGTCGAAAGTGGCAGGATCGTCAAACTTGAATACGATCGCGCCAGGCCCCGAACGCCGCCGGGAGCCCCGCGCGGGGCCCCCGGACACCGGGTCTCAGGACAGGAACCCCAGGTCGGACGTGGGGAAGTTCGCCAGGTTCGGGAACACCGTGGCGAGGGCTCCCTGGTTGACGCCGAACCAGCTGGCCAGGGTCGCTCCGTATTGATCCACCGAGGTGGTCGGGATGATGCGCCCGCGTCCGGCATCGTCGGGCCCGTCGAGGGCCAGGTTCGGCATCCGGCCGTAGATGTCACGGCCACGCACTGGCCCACCCAGGATCAGATGGTGGGAGCCCCAACCGTGATCGGAGCCCTTGCCGTTGGACGACAGCGTGCGCCCGAAGTCCGAGGCCGTGAAGGTCACCACGCAGTCGTCCATGCCCAATTCGGTCAGGGCCGCGTGGAAGTCGAACATCGAACGCGACACCTCCGCGTTCAGGCCCGGTTGATCCCGGATCTGGTCGTTGTGGTAGTCGAAGCCGCGCAGGCCGACGAAGAAGATCTGCCGCGTCATGCCCAGGGTGCCCTGGACCGAGACCATCCGCGCGACCATGCGCAACTGGGCCGCCAGGGAGCTGCTGGTGTCGTAGCCGGACTGCAGCGTGGGGCCGCCGTCGAGGGCGTCGGAGATCAAGAGGTCGAGGTCGATCGACTCCTGCATCGTCGTGGCGTACTGGCGCTCGAAGCGGTGACCGTGGTCCAGGTCCAGGATGCGCTGGTAGGCGGCCCGGCGCGCCGGACCGTCCAGGTCTCCGAACCCGCTGAGGGCGATGCTGCCCCCGGTGCCCAGGTCGTAGTTCTTCGTGTCCTGGCCCACCTGCCACAGGTTCGGACCGTCGACCGAGATGTTCAGGGCCAGATCCGTCGAGCCGTTCACGCCCTCGAGGAAATCGGCCGAGCGCCCGGCCCAGCCCGTTCCGTCGATGAAGTCCGCGGCCGTCGCCTGCCATTGGCGCATCTGGTCGGAGTGCGAGAACAGCCGCGGCGGCTTGGGGACGGCCCCGGACTCGAAGTCGGCCAGGGTCATCGGCGCCACGAGGGTCCCCACGTTGGCGAGCACCGCCAGGTCGCCGGAGGCGAACAGGGACTGGAGCTCGGGGCAGTTCGGGTGCAGGCCGTACTCGGCGCCGTCCGAGGTCGCCGGGGTGATCGGCAGCAGTTGGCCCTGGGGAATGGCCAGGTTCTGCCGGGAGCTCGCGTAGACGCCGTATTCCGGCGTGCTCCGCGGCACCACCAGGTTGAAGCCGTCGTTGCCCCCGTAGAGGTAGATGCAGACCAGGGCACGGTAGCCGCCGGACCGCGCGGTCGGGGACAGGGCCGCCGCGCGCACGAGGCTCGAGGGGGACAGGGCGGCCGAGCCCACGCCCGCGCCCAACAGGAACCGCAGGGCGTTCCGTCGATCGAATCTGGTGTTCATGTGTCGTTCCTTCGGTGGGGGGATCCGGCTCCCCCCCTGGCCTGGCTTCTGGGTTGGCCCGGGGGCTACTTCTGGACGGCGGCTGCGGGGCTCGAGAGCACCAGGAACAGGGCGTCCTCGACGCGCTCGAAACCGCCGTCGTCGAGGTCCAGGCTGGCGACGTGGTCGATCACGACGTCGCGCATCTCCGGGGAGATCAGGCCGCCCATCAGGATCAGTGCCAACAGGTCGACCAACAGGGTGGGGCTGCCCGCGAGGGCGGCCGCGGGGCCGAGGTCGATCAGGATGTCGTTGGCATCCGTGAAGCCGTCGTCGACGTGGTTGAAGTAGATCCGCGTGTGGAGCGCGTTCTGGACGATCGCGATCAGCGAGTGGGTCGTGATCCCGAACTCCGGCGCCACCAGGCCCGCGTCGGCCACTTCTCCGGGGGGGCTGTAGAAGGGCGAATAGAAGTTGAACACCGAGGGCGCCGCCAGGGGCTCCTGCCCGTAGCTGGCGGTCAGGTTGGGCAGGGTGAACTTGCCCGTGCCGACGCGGACGTCGAAGGCCCGCAGGAGCCCCGAGAGGCGCAGGATCGGCTCCTTGAGCTTGCCGAAGTTGTCCGGGTCGATCAGGTGGCCGTTGCGCGCCTCGTTGTCCATCAGGATCGCGACGACCACGGCCCACAGGTCACCCCGCACCCCCCGGCCGTTGTCGTTGAACACCGAGGCCACCCGGCGGACGTAGCCGGAGCTGGGGTTGCTGGTCACCAGCCGTTGGATCAGCTGCTTGCCCAGGAACGGCCCGACGTTCGGGTGGTAGAAGATCGCGTCCAGGGCCGCGGCCAGGTCGTCCTCGCCGGACATGCCCGCGGGGATCACGATCCCGTCGAAGATCGCCTTCGCCCCGAGGTCGTGATAGTCGGGCCAGTTCTCCATCGGCAGGAAGTTGAGCTTCGCGAAGTCCCAACTCTGCCCGTTGGCATAGTTCCAACCGGTGAACGCGTGGGCCAGGCCGACGACGTCCGCTTGGTCGAAGGACGGGAGCGGTTGACCCTGGAAGTCGAGGAGCGGGGTCCCGTCGAGGTTCAGCTTGTGCAGCCCGATCGAGAACAGCTGCAACACCTCGCGGGCGAAGTTCTCGTCCGGGAGGATGTTGTTGGCGGTGTCCGGCTTCTCGTTCTGGAGCATGCTCAGATACGCGCCCATCGCCGGGTTGAGAGTGACCTCCTCGAGGAGGTCGCGGTAGTTCCCGAAGGCCCCCCGGACCAGGATGTCGTAGTACTCCGCCATGCCCAGGGCGTCGCCGGAGAGGTCGGCGTCGAACTGGGAGATCACGAAGATCTGGGACAGGGCCCAGGCCACACGCTGGCGGAGCTGGTCCTGCCCCTCGAGGACGTTGCCCCACCATTCCTCCTGCCGGTTGATCTGATACGCAGAGCCGCCGGCGTCCACCTGGGCCGACAGCTGCGGGCGCGACAGGGACGGGGGGGCGTCGTATTGCTGGTCCAGCCAACCGGTGTAGCCGAGGTTCTTCAGGGCGACGATCTCGGTGAACGTCGGCCCGAAGGTGGCCCGGGTCAGGAAGCGCGAGGCGGCGCTGAGGGAGGGCACCGCGTCGTCGACGGGGACCGCGCCCCGGCCCGAGGCCTGGGTGTGTCCGCTGGCCGCCTGCGTGCCCCCGCCGCCCTCGGGGTCCGCTCCGGCCGGTGCCGACGCGGCGCCGGCGTCACCGCAGGCCACCACCGGAAGGAGGAGTGCGAGGGTCAGCGCGGGGTTCGAGCCCGCCGCTGACGATGCGGTCCGTGTGAAGCGGCCGGAAGTCCTCCGGCCCGCTTCGCTGCCTCTGTTGCCCATGATCGTGGTGTTGCTCTCGGTTGCGTCGCACGCCCTGCTCGGGACGCGGGGGCCGCGCGCGCTGCCGTTTGCCACGCGTCGGCCCTTCGGCGGCGCATCCTAGTGCGGCACCGGCCGTAAAAAACTCTTCATCCATGAACGGCCATTCACGCCGCAACACTTATGGCGGCTTGCACCGCAGCCGCTTCTGTGGACCCTTCGCGCGCCGTCAGCGCGCGCTCTCGGATCCGACGGTCGTGGGCATCCGGATCTGATCGACCAGGGCCTGCACGTCGGCCGGGGGCGGCGGCGTGAAGCGCATCACCGTCAACGCGACCGCGAAGTTCACGAGCATGCCGACGGCGCCGATGCCCTCGGGGGAGATCCCGAACAGCCACTGGTCCGCGGTCCCACCGAGGAACTTGAAGTAGACGATGTACGCAGCCGTGAACCCGATGCCGGAGATCATGCCGGCGACGACGCCCTCGCGGTTCGCCCGCTTGGAGAAGATCCCCAGGATGATGGCCGGGAAGAAGCTGCTGGCCGCGAGCCCGAAGGCCAGGGCGACCACCTGGGCCACGAAGCCGGGGGGGTGGATCCCGAAGTAGCCCGCGACCAGGACCGCGGCGGCGGCCGAGAGCCGGGCGGCGAGCAGCTCCTGTCGATCGGTGATGTTCGGGGCCCAGGTGCGCTTGAGCAGGTCGTGGCTGACCGACGTGCTGACCACCAGCAGGAGGCCGGCGGCGGTGGAAAGGGCCGCGGCCAGGGCGCCGGCGGCCACCAGGGCGATGAGCCAGGCCGGGAGCTGCGCGATCTCCGGGTTCGCCAGCACCATGATGTCCCGGTCGATGTAGAGCTCGTTGCCCCCCTCGACCGGCTCGTTCGACACGAGGCGTTGGCCCAGGGCGCCGCGCTCCCCCGTGTAGGCGGGCTTGTCCACGAAGGGGTCCCCGGCCAGGTACTGGATCCGGCCGTCCTGGTTCTTGTCGACCCAGGCGAGCAATCCCGTCGCCTCCCAATTGCGGAACCAGTCCGGGACGGCGTCCTCGGCCTCGGCGGCGTAGCTCGCGTCCGAGACGCTGTGGATCAGGTTGGTGCGCGCGAAGGCGGCTACGGCGGGGGCGGTCGTGTACAGGATCGCGATGAACAGCAGGGCCCAGCCGGCGCTGGTCCGCGCGTCGCGGACCCGCGGGACCGTATAGAAGCGCACGATCACGTGGGGCAGACCGGCCGTGCCCACCATCAGGGCGGCGGTGATGCAGAACACGTCGACCAGGGCCTTGGATCCGTCCGTGTAGGCCGAGAAGCCCAGCTCGGCGTGCAGCTCGTTCAGCTTCGCCAACAGCCCGATGGTCTCGCCGTTCGCGATCGGCGTGCCCAGGGTGCCCCCGAGGTTGCCGCCGAACCCGAACTGGGGGATCGGGTTGTCGGTCAGCAGGATCGAGATGAAGATCGCCGGGACCATGAAGGCGAAGATCAGGATCATGTACTGGGCCACCTGGGTGTACGTGATGCCCTTCATTCCACCGAGCACCGCGTAGAAGAACACGATGGCCATGCCGATGCAGACGCCGACGCTGATGTCGACCTCGAGGAAGCGGCTGAACACGACCCCGACCCCGCGCATCTGGCCGGCGACGTAGGTGAACGACACGAAGATCGCGCACACGACGGCGACGACCCGGGCGGTCCGCGAGTAGTAGCGGTCCCCGACGAAGTCCGGCACGGTGAACTTGCCGAAGCGGCGCAGGTAGGGGGCCAACAGGAGCGCGAGCAGCACGTACCCGCCGGTCCAGCCCATCAAGTACACCGACCCGTCGTAGCCGGCGAAGGAGATGATGCCGGCCATCGAGATGAAGGAGGCCGCGCTCATCCAGTCGGCCGCCGTCGCCATCCCGTTGGCGATCGGGTGCACGCCGCCGCCCGCGACGTAGAACTCCTTGGTCGTCGAGGCCCGCGACCAGACGGCGATGCCGATGTAGAGGGCGAACGTGAGCCCGACGATCAGGAAGGTCCAGCCCTGGACGCTCATGCGGAGTCCCGCTCGGCGCCGAAGGCGTCGTCCAAGCGGTTCATGCGGACCGCATAGACGAAGATCAGCCCGACGAAGACGTAGATCGACCCCTGCTGGGCGAACCAGAACCCGAGGGGAAACTCGGTGCCCGGCACCGTGTAGGCGTTGAGCCACCCGGCCAGGAGCACGCCGGCGCCGTAGGACACCGCGAACCAGATGCCCAAGAGCGTCAGGATCAGGCGGGTGTTCGCCCGCCAATAGGCCCGTCGGTCCGCGCGCTCGTCTTCGTCGGTCATGCTGTGCTCCGGCGTTCCTGCGCGCATTCGCGCAGTCCCCCGCCAGCGGTCCCGAGGCATGCGGGGCGCTGTTCCGCGGGGGTGGAGCAGGCAGTGTACGGACGGGCTGCGGCGGTCCTAGGGCAATTCAGACCCCGCGCGAAGGTGGGCGCGCGGGCCCCTGGGCACCGGCTGGCGTCCGGCGCTCAGCGGGGCATCACGAGGTCCCCGAGGGGCGTGCGCCCGGCCAGCGGACGGTGGACCGGGACGCGGACCGCGCGCCCGGGGCCCGTTGCGCCCCAGTCCATCCCGAAGACCAGGACCTCGGGATGCTGGCCGATCGTCCTGCCGGAGAGGTACGTCTCGAAACGACCCTGTCCGTCGGTGAGCCCGCCGTCCAGGGCGAGGAGCTCCACGCCGACGCGGCACTCCACCGAGAAGCGCGTGTCCGGCATGGGGCGCCCGTCCGGATCCAGCAGCCGGCCGACCAGCAGCGGATGCTCCGCGTGCATCCGGTGCTCCAACACCACGTCCACCTGCTCGGCGTGGGGTCCGGCGAACGCGAGGGGCTCGTCGATCAGCGTCGGGGCGGCCAGGGTCAGCTGCTGGTCGAAGGGCACGTTCCGGAAGCGGACGGTGCCGTCCGTGTCGAGGGCGGCCACGTGGCGCGTGCTCACCCCCAGTGGGAGCATCGCCCTGACCTCCGTCGGCTCGTCGGGGACCGCGTCGAGCGCCACGTTCGGGTCGGCCAGGCCCCGCGGGCCCAGGGGCTGCCCGGCGGGATCGAGGACCCGGAGCGTGACCGTCCCGCTGGGGGGCAGGATGATGCGGACCGGGTCCGGGGGCAGGCTCTCGGGATCCAGCTCGAACCGGCCGACCTCCTGACCCGGCACTTTCGCGAAGACGGACAGCCGCGGCGCGGGGTCCCGGAGGTCGGTCAGGTCGAGCTGATGCGTGACCACGCCGTCCTGTCCGGTCGTGCCCCAACGGACCCGGGTGGCCGGGAAGGGGTGCGAGAGGGTCGGCTGATGCTCGCACAGGACCGGGATTCCGGAGGCGAGCACCCCGTCCGCGTCGAGGACCTCGACCGTGACCGTGTGGTGCGGGGTCAACACGAGCCGCCAAGGGCGCTCCTCCGGGCGCTCGAGGGCCGTCCCGTACAGGACCCCCAGGCGTCCGGCGACGACATGGTGCAGGGCGTACGGGGGCAGCTCGAAGAAGCCCTCCTCGTCGGCCAGCAGGGTGACGCCATGCTGGCGCAGGTACACCTCGGTCGACAGGGAGTAGGTGTCGCGGGCCTCGTCGTCGAGCTGTGCCCAATCGAATCCGCGGGGTACGTGCCGCACCGTCGCTCCGGGGAGGGCCGCTCCGGTCTCGCCCCGCACGACCTGAACCCGCTGGGGTGCGGTCGTCAGGGGATTCGCGGCACCCGGGGGCCCGGCCCCGTCCGCAGCGGCGGGGAGGCGCTGTGGGCTCGGACCGGGCTCGTCTTTCGAGACCTGCAGGTCCGCGCCGCCGAGCGCGTCCTGGACCACGGTCGCCGGCTCCGCGGGGGGGCCCTCCCACGGGCCGTGCACCAGACCGAAGAGGCCGAGGGCGAGGGCGGAGCCGAGGAGCAGCTTGAGCTTGGTCGTCATGAGCAAGGGGAGGAGCAGCGGGAGGACCCGTGGGACCGTCGTGCCGGTCGCGGCCCACGGAGCGAGGGCCCGCATCCAACCGGTGGTCCCGCCGGGGTGTCGCTCGGCGAGGTCTCGGCGGAGGTTCGCGAGGCCGCGGGCGAGGTGGCTGCGCACCGTCGCGCCCGGCATCCCCAGGCGCTGGGCGATCGCGGCGGGGGACAGCCCGTCGAAGTAGCGCAGCAGGAGGACGTCGCGCTGGACCGGCTTGAGTCGTCTGACGGCTTCGACGAGCAGCTGTGTCGTCTCGGCCCGGGCCGCGAGGTCGGAGGTCGAAGGCAGGGCTTCGGGGCGTGCGTGGGCGAGCTCGCGCGTGCGCCGCCGCGCGCGAGCGCGGGACTCGCTGACAGCTCGATTGCGCAGCACTCGGCCCAGCCAAGGACCCGGGACCTGGGGACGGAAGCGCAGGGCCGCGACCCAGGTGTCCTGCACCAGGTCGTCGGCTCCCTCTTCGCCGACGAGTCCCAGGGCCAGCCGGCGCAGCCACCCGACGTGGGCGAGCAGTTCTTCGGGGGTGGGGGTGTTCCGGGGCTCCGCCATCGTGATCTAAGACACGCCGCCCCCGGCGATCCCGTTGCGGCGCGCCCGGGTTTTTCCCGCAGCACCCGCTATGGTAGGCCGGGTCATGGTCCCGGGTCGTTCTGAGGAAGCCACCCGCGCCGAGGCGGTGCTCCCCCGGGGGCCCTGGGTGCTAGGCGCTTGCTGCCTGGTGCTCGCGTGCGCCGGCGACGAGGGGAGCGGCGGTTCCCCCGGAGAGACCGTGGCGGCGGGCGCGGGCAGCGAAGCGACCCTCGAGGACCTGACGGCGATCGGGTACGTCCACTACGACCCCGGGGCCGAGGGGGAGGGGGGAGCCCGGGCCCCGAGGCCGGAACGGGTCGCGCCCGGCTGGAACCTGTACGCCGATCAGCAGGCCGCCCTGTTGCTCGCGGATGCGGACGGGGTCGAGCGCGGACGCTACGTGGTCCCGGGCCGCTCGCAGGTCGAGCACGGGGAGCGCGTGCGGGCGGGCCTGTTGACGGTGTCGGTCGACCAGGGCTGGGACCTCTTGGACGAGTCCGGGGCCCACCTGTGGTCGATCGACGGCCTGGCCCATCACGACGCGGTCGAGCGACCCGAGGGCGGCTACTACGCCCTGGTCTGGGAGCAGCACACCTATCGCGCACGGCGGGTGCGCTTCGACCGGCTGCTCGTCCTGCCGGCGGACGGCGGCACGCCCCGGGAGATCTGGAGCTCCTTCGACGCGCGCGAGACGCTCCGCGCTTACCACCCGGCCCTGCCCCTCGACACCGCGGAGCCCCCGGGCGAGGGCGAGGAGTCGATCGCCTACGACTACCACCACATGAACGCGATCGAGGTCCTGACCGGCTTCGGCGGCGGGACGGCGGGGGACGCATTGTTGCGCGAGGACCCGCGCTTCGCGGAGGGCTTCCTGTTGCTGTGCGCGCGCAACGCGAGCCTGTTGTTCGTGCTGGACCCCGTCTCGGGCGAGGTCACCTGGGGCTTCGGCCCCGGGGTGCTCGACTTCCCGCACACGCCCACCTTGACGCCGGACGGGACGATCCTGGTGTTCGACAACGGCTACCACCGCGGTTGGTCGCGGGCGGTCGAGATCGATCCGGGCAGCGGTGAGATCGTCTGGAGCTACAGCGCTACGCCGCGCGAGGACTTCTTCACCAAGGGGCGCGGTTCCGCCCAGCGCTTGGCGAACGGGAACACCCTCCTGTGCGAGGCGGACCGGGGTCGCGCCTTCGAGGTGACCCCCGACGGTGAGCTCGTCTGGTCCTTCCTGAACCCCCTGGAGCCCGGGGACACGCCCGATGTGGATCGACGCCGGCGCCGCTTCTATCGCGTGACGCGGATCGCGCCCCTGACCGCCGCCCCGCGCTGAGGGGGCCGCCCCCGGGACCGCGGGCGACGGGGGACCCAGCAGAGGCTGGTCGGGTGGATTTCTGGCTGAATCGTTGCGCTGTACACTCAATTGGTTGCATTCTGCAACGAATGATCTGCCCCCACGGCTTTCCGCTCTCGATTCCGGCCATGCACCGACTGCTTCCGCTCCTCGCCCCGCTCCTCTTCCTCGCCCCGGCGGACCCCGCGCCCCAGGCCTCGACCCCCCCGGCCTGGGGGCGCCGCTTGGCCTGGACCGACGGGAGCGGACCCCCGGCCCGCGAGCACGCGGCCTTCGTCCTGGACTCCGGCGCCCGGCGCGCGGTGCTGCTGGCGGGCTCGGGCTATGCCCCCTACGGGGCCCGGCTCGGGGACGCCTGGGCCTTCGACCTGGAGGAGGGGACCTGGGCCGAGCTCGAGGTGCTCGGGGACGAGCTCGTCCCCGGCGGCTCCCGGCGGGCTGGCGCAATCGAGGGCGGAGCCTTCCTGCATGGGGGCTACGGCGCGGGGTTCGCCGCCGTCGGCGACCTGTGGCGCCTGGAGTTCGAGGAGGACCTGGTCGGGGTCCAGCGCATCGAACAGGAGAACCCTCCGCCGGCCCGCATGCTGCACGCCTTCGGCTGCGACCTCGCCGGCGAACGCTTCGTCGTGTACGGCGGGGCCTCGCCCCAACCCGAGCAGGTGTTCGACGACACCTGGATCGGACGCCGCACGGCGGACGGGGTGCGTTGGGAAGCCCTCGCCCTCGACCGGCGTCCCCGGGCGCGCTTCGGGTTCGCCTTCGCCCTCGACCGCGTCGCGGGACGACTGCTGGTGTGCGGCGGTCAGGTCCCGCCGGAGGACGGGAGCGCGGAGCTCCTGTTCGTGCGCGACCTCTGGGCCCTGGACTTCACCGCCGATGAACCGGCCTGGACGCCCTTGGCCGAGTACGACGAGGCGACCTTCCCGGGCCGCCGCAACCCGGCCTTCACCTTCGATCCCGAGAGCGGCGACCTGTTCGTGTGGGGCGGAACCGGCGACGGCGCGACGGCCTTGCCGGACCTGTACGTGATCCGGACCCGGGTCGACGGCGCCCCGGTCGAGCGGGTGGAGCAGCCGGCGACGATCCCCACCCGGGCGTCCTCGTTCGGTCTCGTGGACACGCCGCGGAAGCGGGCCCTGCTGGGCTTCGGGAACACCGCCGCGGGCCCGTACGAAGACCTCGTGGAGGTCCGCCTTCGGACGGCGGACTGAGACTCCCGCCCGGGGCCACCTCCGGGATCAGGCCTCTCGATAGAGCTCCATCAGCCTGGCGGTGTCCTCCCCGGCGCGCTTCATCAGGGTCTGCACGCCCTGTTCGAGGCCGTGCCGCTTGACCAGGGAGGCCCGGTAGCGGTCCTGCTTGGCGACCAGGTCCTTGTACCCGGGCGCCTTGCCGTCCAGGGGACGGTAGGGCGGGGGGGTTTGGCCCCGGGTGGCGATGCGGTACTCGAAGCCGTCCTTCGGATTGCCCCGGTGTTGCGCGTAGAGGCTCCCGAGCCCCGAGGACCCGGACAGCGGCAACACGGGCTCGCCCTCGATCGTCCCCGCCCGGAGCCGCTGGGCGGCCTCGGCGTCCAACAGGGCTCCGTGCTCGTCGAAGGCCGCGGTGAAGTCCGCGATGTTCGCCGCCCGCTGCTCGAGCTGGGCGAGGCGGTACGCCGGGTCGACCCCGGCGACCTTGAACATCGACTCGAGCAGCGTCGTCGACGCGATCAGCGCCTGGTGGGTGGGGGGGCCGTAGCCGGCCAGCTTGTTGGTCAGGTCCTGGGTCTTCCACATCAACTCCTCCAGGCGCTGCCTGTAGTTCGGGCCCCCGGTCGGAAAGGTCACGCCCTCGGGGGTGTCTTTCATGATCGCGGTCAGGGTGACGAACGACTTGTGGAAGGCGGCGAGCTCGAGCTCGATGTCCCGAATGAAGGCCCGTTGGAGGTCGGCGCGGAACTGCACGCCGAGGTTGCGGATCGCCTGGATGGTCTGGTGTTGCAGGGAGATGACCGTGTCGAGCTTGCCGTTGATCTCCTTCAGCTCTTTGACCTGGCGGAAGCTGTTGATCATCGAGATCGCGCCGAACACCCCGGCGGCGACGGTGGCCGTGGCGACGAGACGTGGGTCGAGCTCGGGGAGCCAGTCGGGATCCGAGGCGTCGAGCTTGTGGGAGAGGTCCGAGGAGTTCACGGGTGTCGGGTCGGGGGGGCTGTGGGCCGAGGAGGTCGTCCGCGGGGTCGTAGCCCGCGGGGGCACCGCGCCGCTTCGGGGGGCGAGGGGGGGCGGCAGCCTACCCGGTCCTCGGACTCGCCTGGCCCGAATCGGGTGAGGGCCCCGAACCCATTTGTTAGAGTGCGGGGCCACTGCCCTCGGACAAGTCAGCGGGGCAGGTAGAGCGCGCAGCGCGACATCCCCGACGTTCCACCTGCCATGCGTCCCCTCGGTTCTCACGACCCGGCTCGGTCCCACTCCGCACAGATCCTGAACACGGCCTCGGCCCCGAAACGGGCCGCGGGCGCGCGGGCCACCTGGGTCCTGCTCGCCGGTGCGGCCCTCGCGCTGCCCTGGGCCCACGGCATGGCCGGCGCGGCCGCGGGGCCGGATCCCCGCCAGGAGACCTCCGAGGACCTCGACGAGGTGTACCGCGAGAAGGTCCGCCCGATCCTCGAGGGCTATTGCTTCCAGTGCCATGGTCCGGACAAGCAGAAGGGAGCGATCCGCTTCGACGAGGTCGACCCGGACATGGTCGCGGGGGCGGACGCCGACATCTGGGAGTACGCGCGGGATCTGCTCGGGGCGGGGGACATGCCCCCGCGCAAGGCGCCCCAGCCGACGGACGAGGAGCGCCGGGTGCTGGTCGATTGGATCACCGCGTCCCTGACCGGGGCGGCCCGGGCGAACGAGGGGGAGCAGCGCCCGGTGCTGCGGCGACTGAACCGGTCCCAATACACCCACACCCTGCAGGAGCTCCTGGGTCTGTCCGTCGAGTTCGGCCAGGTCCTGCCCGGCGACGGCAAGTCGCACATGGGCTTCACGAACAACGGCGAGGTGCTGCTCACCTCGCCCCTGCACCTCGAGTACTACCGCGACATCGCCCGGGATGCCCTGAACAAGGCCATCGCGATCGGCGAACGGCCGGAGGCGACCCACTACCGCGTGGAGTTCGGAACGGACCGTGGCGTCGGCCTGCCGGGCGCCAAGACCGGGGGGTACCAGTCCGTGCCCCTCGACCCGGACGACTTCTCGGTCGAGATCCTCGACGCCGATGGCAAACCCGTGAGCGGAGCGACCGAGGCCGACCAGGAGGCCTTGGATCGCATCAAGCGCAAGGTGACCGTGGGCTTCCGCGGCTCGTCCCAGGACCGCTTCCACACGGTGGACGAAGGCGTGGTCCTCTATTCGGCCCTGCCGCACAAGGAGGTCGCCCCCGGCGCCTGGCAGGGTCCGTCGCCGAACATGAAGCTCGAGATGCAGCGCGTGTTCCCCGAGGAGGGGGACTTCGTGATGCGCGTGCAGGCCTCCCGGGGCTACCTGGTGGCCGAGCGCAAGGAGCTGATCGTCAGCCTCGACGAACCCCGCACCAGCACCACCCTCGGCTTCCGCGAAGACGGGGCCGAGCTGCCCCCGGAGCAGCTCGCGGCCCTGGAGCCCACGGGTCTCGGTCCCTGGTACCGGGCCGGTCCGATCTTCACGGACTCGGGCGACATCGCGCGCGACACGGTGTACACCCCGCGCACGGGGCTCGACTTCGAGGCCCCGCTCAGCGATGGCGAGACCCGCTGGACCCCGCTCGAGGGCACCGACGGCGTCGTCCAACGCTACGAGACCGAGGTCGGCGCGGTGCTGCTGGCCCGGATCATCGACGCGCCCTCTCCGCGCACCCTGGACCTGTCGCTCGGAAGCGACGACGGCCTGTGGGTCTGGTTGAACGGCGAGCCGGTGTTGGAGGCGGACGTCCGACGCGGCGTGGCCGCGGACCAGGACCTCGTGAGCCTCGACCTGCAAGCGGGGCGCAACGAGCTCCTGGTGAAGGTCGTGAACTTCGGCGGCGGGTTCGGGAGCTACCACCGGGTCGTCCACGACGGCGCGCGCCAGGGCTTCACGCCCTACGACGTGCACACCGACGAGGCCGCCCGGGTGGTCCTGGCCGAGCGGGCCGACGAGCTGGAGAACCTGCGCTTCGAGGACGGCGGCCTGATCGCGATGGACTTCCCGTCCCCGAGCCGCGCCCGCCTCGCCCTGGAGACGCCGCCCGGCTACTGGCAATTCGACCTGGTCCACAGGCCCCTGCCGCGGGACGCGATGGGCTCGATCCGCTTCGAGGTGGGCGAGCTCAAGCTGGACCTGCGTCCGGAGGCCACCGAGGAACAGCTCGAACAGGCGGCGATGGTCACGCCCATCGGGGCCGGTTACCTCAACGGGGGACGGCACGAGTTCGTGCTGGGGGGCCCCTTCTTCGTGGGCTTCAGCCACCTGGTGCTGACGCCCCTGGCGGACGATCACCCCCTGGTGGCGCGCCTCGAAGCCCAGGCCCAGGCCGAAGAGCTGGGACGCATGCCGGCCCTGCGGGCGTACATCGGCACGCGCACGGACGACGGGATGGACTACAAGACCTTCGACGTGCCCCGCACGGTGGAGGCTCCCCTGGGGGCCCCCGCGGTCTACGAGTTCCACGGCCGCCTCGAGAACCTGCCGATCCCCGAGCCCGAATCCGGCGACGACGAGATCCTTTCGGGCATCTGCGTGCTCGGGGTCTGGAACGACCACCTGGTGAAGACGCGCCGGGACACCGGCCCGCCGCTGCTGGTGGAAGCGATCGAGTTCGAGGCGCCGTACTTCGCCGTCTGGCCCCCGGAATCCCACACGCGGATCTTCTTCGACTCGCCCCACCGCGACGACGAGGAGCGCTACACCCGTGAGGTCCTCGGCGCGTTCTTGGAGCGCGCGTTCCGCCGCGGCGTCCAGGACGCCGAAGTCGAGCGCTACATGGACTACTGGCGCACGTTGCGCGCCGACTACGAACACTACGAGGCCAGCGTGCGCGAGGTCCTGGTCGCCGTCCTCTGTTCGCCGAGCTTCCTGTTCCTGGCCGAGCCGGAGGACCTGGTGGCCGACGACGGCCTGGTGGGGGAAGAGCTGCTGGCCTCGCGCCTGTCCTACTTCCTGTGGAACTCCCCGCCGGACGAGACCCTGTCCCGGTTGGCCCAGGAGGGGGGGCTGCGGGCGTCCCTGGACGAGCAGGTGGCCCGGCTGCTCGAGGACCCGCGCAGCGAACGCTTCGTGCGGGCCTTCGCGGCCGAGTGGTTGCGGCTCGACCGCCTGGAGGGGATGACCATCAACCCCAACCAGTTCCCGGCCTTCTCACGCTTCGTCAAGCGGGACATGGCCGAAGAGACCGTGCAGTTCCTGGCCCGGGTCCTGCGCGAGGACCTGAGCCTGTTCACGCTGGTCGACTCCGACTTCGCCATGCTCAATCAAAACCTGGCGGAGTTCTACGGCGTCGAAGGGGTGGAGGGCATCGAGTTCCGCCCGGTCCCGATCACGCCCGAACAAGGTCGCGGTGGCCTGCTGTCCCAGGGGGCGTTCCTGGCCGGGCACAGCGACGGCAACGAGCCGCACCCGATCAAGCGGGCCGTGTGGGTCAAGGAGAAGCTCCTGGGCCAGCCGCCCCTGCCGCCGCCGCCCAACGTGCCCGACCTCGACCCCACGACCCCCGGGTTCGAGAACCTGACCCTGAAGGAGCAGCTCGAGGTGCACCGGGACAACCCCGCCTGCCACGACTGCCACGCGAGCTTCGACCCCTTCGGGATCGCGCTGGAGGGCTACAACGCCGTGGGGCTCCGCCAGACCGAGCGCAAGGGCAAGCCGGTGGACGCCAGCACGGTCCTGCCGGACGGCACGACGGTCGAGGGGGCCGACGGGCTGAAGGCCTACCTCCTCGGGCCCGCCTCCGAGCGGTTCGCCGCCTCGGTGATCGAGCACCTGTTCGCCTATGCCCTCGGGCGCGACACGGCCTTCGCGGACGAAGAAGAGCTCCGTACGATCCTGGAAAGGGTACGATCGGACGACTTCTCGATGCGCGCCGTGATCCACGCAATCGTCGCCTCGCCCTCCTTCCTGGAGGGCTAGCAGCCCCCAATCCCCCGCATGAGCAGCAAATCCTGGCACCTGGATCGCAGGACCTTCCTGCATGGCCTCGGCGTGACCTGTGTCCTCCCGTACCTGGAGGGGATGGAGAAGAGTGCCAAGGCGCTGAAGGCCGAGGCGCCCAAGCGCGCCTGCTTCATCTACTTCCCCAACGGCTGCAGCTTGCCGGACGAGGGGGACGAGAAGTACGCCCACTGGCGTTGGTTCCCCAGCGGCGAGGGACGCGACTTCCGCTTCACCAAGGTCCTCGAGCCCCTGGAGCCGTACCGCGACGACATCGCGATCTACGGCGGGCTGAGCCACCCGATGAGCCGCGAGCTCCTGGGCCACCTGGCCGGCGACACCTGGCTGACGGCCGGCGACCTGCGGGGGGGCAACTACCAGAACCGGATCTCGGTCGACCAGCTCGCCGCGCGGCACTTGAAAAAGCACACGCGCTACCCCTCGTTCGTGTTCTCCACCGACGGGGGTGTGGGCTACAAGTCGCGCGTCTCGACCCTCTCGTTCGATGACAACGGCCATCCGATCCCGTCCGAGCACCGCCACCGCGCCATCTTCGAGCGCTACTTCTCTCCGGACGGAGGGGGCACCACCGAAGAGCGGCGGGCCGCGATCGCGCGGGACAAGAAGGTCGTCGACCTGATGCTCGAGGAGAGCAAGCTCCTCGCGAAACGCCTGGGCGAGCACGACCGGCACAAGCTGGACGAGTTCCTGGCCTCCCTGAGCGCCCTCGAAGAGCAGGTGCGGCGCAACGAGGCCTGGTTGGACACGCCCATGAAGCCCTTCAGCGCCGACCACCTCGAGCTCGACCCGAACCCCAAGGTCGACCCGGGCGCCTATGTGCGCACCATGTACGACCTGATGGTCCTGGGCTTCCAGACCGATGCCACCCGCGTGATGTCCTACATGTTGGCCCGCGAGGACGGCATGGGCTTCGGAGACGGCTGGCCGCGCCTGGTCGTCGGAGTGGACCGCGGTCACCACACGATCAGCCACGACCAGCACGAGGGGCACTGGGACCAGTGGGGCCCCTACGACCGCTGGTTCGCCGAGCAGTTCGCCTACTTCGTCGGCCGGATGAAGACGACCACGGACGAGTGGGGTCCCCTGTTGGACAACACCCTGGTGCTCTACGGCAGCTCCTGCACGACGACGCACAACGCGCGCAACTATCCCCTGGCCCTGGTGGGGGGGCGCAACCTGGGCGTGCGCCTCGGGCACTACACGCGCTTCAGCCGCAGTGCGCTGGTCGAGCGACAGAACGACGCCCTGACCGGCGCCCTGGTGGAGGACGCCCAGCGCCGCTTCGCCGAGGACGACCTGCCCTGCTCCCAGCTGTACGTCGGGATGCTCCAGGCCCTCGGGATCGAGACCGACAGCTTCGGCGACAGCACCGGCACCCTCGAGGGCTTCTGGGCCTGACCGCGGGTCGGATCCCGGGCCCCCGGTCGGCCGGGGGCTGCCCCGCGGGGGGCGCTGCTCGAGTTCGGTGAAGGGGCCGGTTTTTTGCCGGCCCGGTGGTCACGATCGGGGGCCCCGTGGATGTCTGTCCCCGTCATGGCCGACCCCGATCGACGCATCGAACCCGCCGAGCTCCTGGCCGAGGCCGGGTGGCTGCGGGCCCTGGCCCGCCGGCTGGTGGCCGATCCGGACCTGGCCTTCGACCTCGAGCAGGAGACCCTGCGCACGGCCCTGGAGCAGCCACCGCGGGCGGGCGCGGGCCTGCGCGCCTGGCTGCGGAGCGTGGCCCTCAACCGCAGCCGGCGTCTGCGCCGTGACGAAGCCCTCCGGCGCCACCACGAGGCACAGGCCGCGCGCCGCGACGTGGACCTGGGCGACCGCACCCTCGAGCGGATCCAGCTCCAGCAGCGCATCCTCGACGCGGTGGCCTCGCTCGACGAGCCCTATCGCACGGCCCTGACCCTGCGACACCTGGATGGGCGGCCCTATCGGGAGGTGGCCGAGCGGATGGGGATCAGCACGGAGGCGACCCGCAAGCGCGTCTCCCGGGGCCTCGAGCGCCTGCGCGCCCGCCTCGACGAGGGGGAGGGCGGCCGGCGCGCCTGGGGACCGGTCGCCCTGGTGGTCGCGCGCGACGGCCCCTCCGTCGGCGCCGACGAGCCCGCCCTCGAGTCCGCCCGTCCCCCGACCCGTCCCCTGGCCCAGGCCGCGACCATGTCCATCGGAACCAAGTGGAGCCTCTCGATCACCGTCGCCCTCCTGATCGGCGCCGCCACCTGGTGGGTCGCTGGGGGGGGCCGCCCCGCGCGGACCCCGGCCGCGCCCGCGGGCTCCGAGGGGGTCGCGTCGGCCGCCGGGAGCGGGGTGGAGGCGGCGACCTCCGAAGCGGCGGGGGTCCGTGCCTCGGTCCCCGAACCCGTGGGCGCCGGAACCTCCGGGGCGCGCGAGGCCCCGCTCCGGGGGTCGCTCGACTCCGAGATCCGTGGTCGGGTTGTCGACGAGCACGGAGCTCCCCAGGCCGGGGCACGGGTGCGCCTGACCCGCCAGGCCGGGCTGGACTACCAGCTCCTGGATCAGGCCTTCAAGGACGGCGAGCACGTGCTCGCGTCGGAACGGACCGGGAACGACGGCCGCTTCGCCTTCGTGGTCGACCCCGGGCGGCGGTACCGGCTCGAGGCCGAGGCGTCGGGCAAGAGCACCGTCCGCGAGTTGGCCGCCTTCGGGGGCGGCCGCTACGAGCTGGTCCTGTCGCCCGGGGCCTCGATCGCCGGCCACGTCGAGCGGGTGGACGGGTTCCCCGCGATCGGGGCCGAGGTCCATTTGGTGCCCGGCGATTCCGGCGGGGTGGGGCGGGAGCGCGCCCGGACGGACCGCTCCGGCCAGTATCGCTTCGCGGGGCTGGCCCCGGGGACGTACACCCTGCGCGTGGTCTCGGACGAGGGGGCCGCGGCGGGGGGCTCGGCGGCCGAGGTGCGGGCCGGGGAGGAGGCCCGTGTCGACTTCCGCTTGATCCAGGGGCTGCGGCTGGTCGGCCGGGTGACCGACGCGGTGACCGGCCTGCCGATCGCCGGGGCCGAGGTCGGCGAGAGTTGGGCCTTCGAGAAGGTCGTGCGCACCGACGCGGACGGAGCCTTCGCCTACGAGAACTATCCTCCCCAGCGACGCGGGGGCCTGTACGCCCGCGCCGAGGGGTACGGGGCGGCTCGCCAGCAGGCCCGCGTGGAGCGCGGGGAGGCCCTGGACGACGAGCCGTGGCTCTTCGCCCTGAGCCCGGCGGTGGAGGTCCGCGGGCGCGTCCTCGACGGGGACGGCCAGCCGCTTCCGGAGGCCTATGTCGGTTGCGTCGCCGCGGTCCGCGTGGACGGCGTCCAGCAGACCGATTGGCGTTCGGACCGGACCGACGCGGAGGGCCGCTATCGGATCCGCGGCGTGCGGGCCGACATTCCCCACGCGCTGTTCGTCCAGCGGGACGGCTTCGGGACCTGCCTCTGGGAGTTGGGGGTCATCGGCCAGGACCGCGAGTTGGAGGACGTGGTCCTGCGCCCGGGAGCCACGGTGTCGGGGCGGTTCGTCACCCCCGACGGTTCGGGCTTGGCCGCCGCCAGCGTGCTGGTGCGCGGCAGTAGCGCGGACCGCGTCGAACGCTTCGGGTTCGAGGCCCAGACGGGCCTGGACACCTACGCGGCGCAGCGCATCGTGTTGACCGACCAGGAGGGCCGCTTCCGCATCCAGGACCTGGCGGACGGGACCTACCTGTTGACCCCCCGGGCCCACGGGCGCTCGGCCGGGGAGACCCTCGGGGTCGCGGTCACGGACGGGACGGACGTCGACCTGGGCCCGATCGAGATCGACGTCGGCCTGGTGATCGAGGGCATCGTTCGGGACGCGGCCGGCCGTCCGGTCCCGATCGCGATCCTGCGGGCGCACAACGAAGACCCGGCGCGGCCCCAGCGGGCGACGGTGATCTCGAAGACCGACGGCACCTTCTCCCTGAGCGACCTCGGACCGGGGGACTACACGGTCGAAGCCCACCCGCACTCCACGAACGACCCGTTCCCCCTGGCCCGGGCCCAGAAGACGGGGGTCCGGGCCGGCGAACGGGGCCTCGAGTTCCGCCTGATCCGGGCGCGCACGATCCACGGCCACGTGCTGCACGCCGATGGGACCCCGGCGGTGGGAGCGACGGTCCGGGCCTTCGAGCCGGACACTCCGGTCGGTTGGGCTCGCACGGACCCGAACGGTGCCTTCGAGCTGACCGTGGGACTGGACAGTCAGGTCGAGTTGGTCGCGAACTCGCCCCAGGACCGGCCCGACCCCGACGCTCCCTTCGACTACGACCCCGATCCCGCCCGCGAAACGCGCCTGCGCGTGGGCCCCGGAGAAGAGGTGGAGCCCGAGTTGGTGCTCCCCTCCGGGGGATGAGGCCAGGGCGGCGGCCCGGTCGGCGGGCTCAATACAGGATCGGGAGCAGGATGACCGCCAGCACCAGGAACACGATGGACAGGGGGAGCCCCAGGCGCAGGAAGTCGCCGAAGCGGTAGCCCCCCGGTCCGTACACGATCAGGTTCGTGTTGTAGGAGACCGGCGTCATGAAAGAGCAGTTCGCGCCGAAGGCGACCGCCATCACGAAGGGCATCGGGTCGGCGGCGTCCAATTCGAGCCCCAGTTGGAACGCGATCGGCGTCATGACCGCCGCGGTCGCGTTGTTGGACAGGACCTGGGTCAGGAGGGCGGTGAAGACCAACACGACGGCGATCACCGCCCGTACGCCGAAGGGGGCCGCGAGGTGCACGACGCCCTGGGCGGCCCGGGAGGCGATCCCCGTCTCGACGCAGGCCACCCCCAGGGCCAGGGTCCCGGCGATCACGAAGAGCACGTCCCAGCCGATGGCCTCGTAGGCCCGGCGCACCGACAGGCAGCCGGTCAGGATCGTGAACAGGGCCGCCGACAGGGCGGCCACCTCGATCGCCGTGGTGCCGGTGACCGCCAACAACACGAACGCGCCCACGGCCAGGGCCGCCAGGGGAGCCCGGGGCGTGTCGCGCGCCACGTGATCGACCCCCTCCACGACGAGCACGCCGGAGGTGTCCCGCAGCCGGCCCATGGAGGTCTCGCTGCCCTGGAGCAGCAGGACGTCGCCGGGGTGCAGCACCAGCCGGTGGATCTGCTCGCGCAGGTGGGAGCCGTGGCGCTGCACGGCGAACACGCTGGCGTCGTAGGTGTCGTGCAGGCGCAGGCCGCCGAGGGTCTGCCCGATCCACGGGGAGCCGGGGGTGACCACCAGCTCGAACAGGGTCAGGCCGACCCCGCGCACCGCATCGCTCTGGCCCTTCTCCGCCGCCCTGCGTCCCTCGTTCAGGCGCAGTTGGAGCACCGCCTCGGGATCGCCCTTCACCAGCAAGAGGTCGTCCTGGATCAACCGGACGCCGGGTACGGGGGGTTGGATGACCTCGCCGCGCACGATCTGCAAGATGCGCAGGTCCTCGCCGAGGATGCCCTCCTCCTGCACCTCCCCGAGGGTGCGGCCGACGAGCCCTCCGTTCTCGAGAACCGTGACCTCGGTCACGTATTCGACCGCCACCCCCTTCTGGGTCAGGAGCCCCAGGGAGGGCCGTTCGGGCAGGAGCCGCTTGCGCAGCAGCACCACCATCGCGCCGCCGACCACCGCGAGGATCACCCCCAGGCGCGCGAAGTCGAACATGCCCAGTTCGAGGGCGCCGCCGGAGGCTTCCCGCAGGCTCGAGGCGACGATCAGGTTGGTCGACGTCCCGATCAGGGTGATCGAGCCCCCGAGGATCGAGACGAAGGACAGGGGGATCAGCAGCCGGCTCGGCGCCTCACCCATCTTCGTCGCCAACCCGAGGACCAGGGGCAGGAAGATCAGGATCAGGGGCGTGTTGTTGACGAACCCCGACAGAACCATCGTCGCCAGCAGCAACAGCCCGAAGGCCCGACGCGGATTGCCGCTGCCTGGTCGCGCGAGCAGGTTGGCCATCGCCCCCGCGGCCCCGGTGCGCACGACGGCGGCCGAGAGCACGTACATGCTGGCCACGGTGATGACGGCCCCGTTGGTCAGCCCGGCGAAGGCCTCTTCGCTGGGCAGCACCCCGGTCAGCACCAGGGCGACGATGGCGCAAAGCCCCGTCACGCCCGGCGGGACCCGCTCGGTGATCAGGAGCAGGACGACAACGCAGAGAATGACCAGCGTCAGGACGGCGTCGCTCATCTTCGGTTCCGAGTCGCTCGGTCGCCGGCGGCCGGCGGGCGATTCACGGTGCGAGGGTAACGAAGATCGGGTTGCTGGCGAAGTTCAACGCGAGCGGTCCGGTCGAATAGCAGACGAAGGCGTGGTGGACCGTGAGGCCGACGAGGCCGGCGTCTCCACCCGGCGGGAGGAGAATCTGCGCGGCCGCGGTGCCGAAACCGTCCAGGGTGCCGAGCCCGTTCACGAGCGGGGTCCCCAGGGGCGCCACCAGGGTCGACAGGAAGTAATCGTCGTAGTTGAGGGGCAGGAGCAGTCCGCGCACCACCAGGCCGGGGCTGGTTCCGGTGATCGAGCCGAAGGTCCAGTAGTCGGACAGGGCGTACTGGGGCCCGGCGGCGAGGGTCAAGGACTGCGTTCCCCCGGCCGCGACGGAGAGGGGCGCCCCGTCCGTGCGGAAAGACTGCAGCGGGAACCGCGCCAGCCGTGGGGAGGCCCGTCCGCCGGCGATGGCGAACTCACCGGTCAGCCACAGGTCGCTCCCGACGACGAGCACGCCGTCCCCGTCCCGGTCCGGGGTCGGAGCCCAGGGGAGGAGCCGGCCGTCGTCGGCATCGATCGCTGCCGCGTTCTCGTTGAAGGTCCCATCGACCGTATCGAACGAGCCGGTCACGTAGGCCACCCCCGCGTGCACCCACACCCCGGTGGGCGTCGTCGTGCCGGGGCCGTCGAAGTCCGCGACGACCGCGGTGGCGGTGCCGACGAGGTTGTCCACCTGCCCGTACCCGCGCCGCACATCGGTCCCGAGGGTCGTGAAGGCACCGACCAGGTGCACCAGGCCCGGCGCGGGGAACAGGCCCTCGATCTCGTCGCTGGCTTGGGGATCCCAGGGGTCGACCAGCCAGGTCGTCGCGTCAAAGGCGTAGGCCCCGCCCCGGGGGAGCGTGCCCTGGGAGGGCGTGTCCACCGTCGCGAAGGAGCCGGCGACGAAGACCCGGGTCCCGCTGGCGTCCAGGTCGTTGACCCGGGACGACACGAAGGCCGAGCCGCTGCGGAACGCCCCGGTGCCCCCGTCGAAGACCCCCAGGGTGAAGAAGCTCTGGATCGCGGGGTTGAGGCTGCCCGCGAGGACCAGGGCATCGCCGGCGAGGGCGCAGTGGCTGACGAAGCCACCGCTCGCGAGGGTGGCGTCGAACCCGGGGTCCCGGGCGCCGCTCTCCGCGTCGACCCGCAGGACGTCCCGTTGGCCCGATCCGTCCGTCGCCACGAAGCTCCCCCCCAGCAGGATGTCTCCGTCGCTGACCAACAGGTCGCTCACGGTCCCGTCGACGGGCGGTGCCCAGTCCGTCAGCGCGAACGAGTCCCGGTCGACCGCGAAGGCCCCCGGGCGCGCGAGGGCTCCGGTCAGCTCGAAGTTCCCGGCGAGGGCGATGTCCCCGGCCTCGGCGGCGAGGGCTGCGACCGTCGGCGAGAGCTCACCGGTGGGGCGGGGGTCCCAGGGGGCCAGGCTGCCCGCGTCGAAGTCCCAGGCCGCCGCGTGCAGGCGCTCGACCCCGTCGACCGCCGTGAAGTGCCCCCCGAAGTAGAGGGTCCGGTCGAAGCCCGCGAAGGTCAGCACGTCGGTCGTGGAGCCGTCCGACCCGCTGACCGCCGGGGACCAGGGGGTCAGCTGGAGGGTCGCCAGATCCACGGCCGCCAGTCCCTGCCGTGGGACCCCGTCGACCAGCGTGAACGAGCCGGCGAACACCAGGCGATCCGCGACGCGAACGAGCTCCGTGACCTCCCGGTCGAAGGTGAGGGAGTTCGGCGTGAGGCCGCCGGTGCCGAGGTCCAGCTCGGCGAAGCTGGCGCGGGGGGAGCCGAGGATCGACGTGAAGTTGCCGGTGACGTACAGGGAGCCCGAGTCCACCAGGAGGTTGGACACGGTCGTGTCCGCGGCCAGGTCGAGGCTCGTCAGATCCGCGGTCCCCAGGTCGAAGGCCGCGAAGTGGCTGCGCGTGCCGCCGGGGAAGGTCTGCGTGAAGAAGCCGGAGACGAACAGGGAGGTCCCGTCGCTCGCCAGGTCCTCCACCCGCTCGGACCCGCCGAAGGGTGCGCTCGCGGCCGGGTCGAAGGGCAACAGCGCGCCGCTGAGGATGTCGACGGCCGCCAGGCCGTGGCGCGTCACTCCGTCCACCTGGTCGAAGCTCCCCGCCAGGAACAGGGTCGTGCCGGAGAGCAGCAGGGCTTCGACGCTCCCGCGCACGCTCGGGGCGAGGCTGCCGACGCTCCCGTCCGCGAGGATGTGCGCCAGCCCGCTACGCTCCAGATCCCCGGCTGCGGTGAGCGTGCCGCCCACGTACCAACCCCCCTGGCCGTCCGGGAGCAAGGCCGCGGCGGTCCCGACGAGGGGCGCGACGGCGACCCGGCCGCCGTCGATCCCGCGCACCGCGAGGCCCACGTCCGGAGCCCCGGCGTACTCGAAGTCGCCGCCGATGAAGAGCCGCTCCTCGTCGGCCGCCAGGCAGGCGATGTCGCCGTCGGTCGCGAAGCCCGGCGACACGGGGAGCTCGGACGGCAGGAGCCTGTCCGGTCCGCCCTGCGTGGGGGTCCCCGGCAGGGCGGCGGCCAGAAGGAACAGGGTGAGCATGGGAAGGTGCCGGGGGCGAAGGGCTGGGACGCGGGGCGGGGATCCAGCGCGCCCACAGCGCAGGATTCCATTAGAAGCGGGACTTCCCGGACCCGCAACTCGCCCCCGGCTTCCCCGTGGATCCCTAGCTCCGAACCGTGCGCGCCCGCTTCTTCTTGGTGGCTTTTTTCTTCGTGACCTTCCGCTTGGCGGCCTTCTTCTTGGTAGTCCGCTTCCCCGCGGCCTTCTTCGCGCCCTTCTTCTTCTTGGCCTTCTTCTTCACCGTGGCGGCGAGCTGCTCGGCCTTCTTCCGCAGGCGTCTGGCCTTGTCGCGGATGTGCTTGCGCCGGCGTCCAGCGGGCATCGGCCTGGCCAGGTTCTCCAGGAGGCGGGCCTCCCGTCGGAGCCGCTCGATACGGCGCTTCTTGATGGCCTTGGCGCGCTTGGCCCGTTTGGCTCGCTTGGAGCTGCGCTTGCGCTCCGGTAGCTCGATGGGGGGGATCTTTGGCGTGAACAGCTCGCACTTGCCGAAGTCCCGGGAGCAGTCCCGGGCGTGGTCGGTGATCTTGTTCAGGTCCCGGGTGAGCTGCTGGTTGGCCTTGTTCAGGGCGCGGACCGGGACGCGCTGGAAGAACTTCTGGTTCCGCAGGACGAAGTCGATGTCGTTCTGCAACTCCATCAGCTCTTTGTAGGACCGCTCGAGCTTGCGCATGACGTCCCGCGCCCGGGTGCGCTCGATCGACGAAATGTCGTCCGTGGGCAGCTCCAGCTCGTTGTAGGTCTCCAGGGTGACCGAGATCGGAGAAGCGTGGCCCTGGGCGACCTGCTGGGCCACGACCTGCGCGCGCTGGAACAGCTCCTCGAGGGTGAAGACGGGGATCACGTCGCCCCCCGTCTGCATGGTCATGATCTCGATCTTCTCCTTTTCCAGCTTCTGGGAGGTCTTCCTGTCGACCTTGCCGCTGGCCTTGAAGACCCCGAAGCTGGCGCTGATCTCGGCTCCGATCTCGCTCTGCCGCTCCTCGGATTCCGACTCGATGCGGATCGATCCGAAGAATTCGCCCCCGGCATACGAGCCGCTGATGAAGCGGTTGCCGAAGCGTTTCCGGAAGCGATCCGACTTGTTCAGCTCGAGCAGCTCCCGGGCACTCGCGGTCAGGCGCGGCTCGTCCCGGAAGGTCACCAGGGCGTTCGTCGCGTGGTAGGAGAGCACGCAGAAGGTGGCCTGGCGCGAGACCCGACAACGCTTCTTGAAGTTGGCCTTGGCGCTGCCGCTGAAGGGCCCGATGCCCCCGCCAGCGCTGGCGCTCACCTCGAGGCTGTCGTCGAACTCCTCGCTGCCGCGGAGGATGACGAGGTTGAACCCACCGCTCTGTCCCGAGGCGTCGGGGGCGGGGCCGATCTTGCCGGCGACGGCGCGGCTGACCTTGACATTGTGGCTCACGGTGTCGAACCCGTTGCCGACTTGCATGCCCGGCAGGGCCTCTACGATTTCGATGGCCATGGCGGCGCTCCTCCGGTGGATTCGGGGGTCTAGGACGGTTCGAAGACGGTGTCGCAACCGTCCCGGAACTCCTGGACGATCTCGGTCTTCAGCGAGTCGGTGAGTGCGGGGTTGGTGCCCCCGTCTTGGACGGTGTTCGCCTGCCGCTCGAACTCGGTCTTGATCCGGTGGAGCCCCACGCTGCCGGCCTGGAGCAGCGGTCCGGCGGCAGCCCGGAGCGCGGCGCCGGCGAGCTTGCCCCCGGCGGAGGGCAGCAGCAGCCCCAGGGGGGCCAGGACGATGTCCAAGCCGGCCCGCAGGATGCGTTCGTCCCGGCGGAGCAACCGGGCCTGCTCCTGGACCACGAAGCCGACGATCGTGCCGCAGTTCTTGGCCGTGTTCTTGGCCAGCTTGGCCGAGATGTCCCGATCGACCCGCACCAGCGTGGAGAGGGCCGCGTAGAGGGCGTTCTTCAGCATGGCCCGCTGGACGACCGCGCCGCCCCCACGGGCGACCGGCTCGAGCTCGCGGCTCCCGAACAGCCCACGGCTCGGACGCTTGCGCTCGCTGGCGATGCGCAGGATCACGCCGCCCTGGAAGCGCTCGATGACCTTGGCGAGCCTGTGGCGCAGGGTCCGCAGGACCGGCCCGGACCCGAAGTCGGGGCCGGTGGTGTACAGGGCCGTCAGGAACTCCTCGATCTCGAACAGCCGGATCCGCCGCTCGAGCTTGCCCTTGAACTTCGCGTCGAAGCGTCGCCGGTCCACCCGTGGGTTCTTCAGGTTCGGAACGCCCTGGACCGGAGCGAAGGCCAGCAGTCCGGCGTAGTTCGCGAGGTACTCCTCGACGAGGGGGCCCGCACGCATCTCCTTGGCCCACAGGGACTCGGGTCCGACCCAGACCTTCTTCTCGCCCCCCTCTTCGTGGGAGGTCCCCAGGAACGTCTCGGTTCCGATCGAGTCCCAACCCCTCTGCGGCCGGCGGTCGAAGTAGCGCTCGGACCATTCCCGGGCTGCCCGTGCTGCCTTGCTCGGCCGGGGGGCCGGGGCGGTCCATTCGACGTGGATCGTGACCTTGCGGTCCTGCCCGGTGACCTGTCGATTGTCGGAGACCAGGGTCGTCACCGGGGGTCCCTGCTCGAGCTTGGCCAAGTCCCGGGGGGAGATGTCGAAGGCCGACAGGTGTCGGCGCAGTTGCTCGAACACCCGGTCGCGCCTGCGGTTGGCATGCTCCTCGAGATTCCGGGTTCCCTTGGCGTGTCCGACGACCCGGACCTGCCGGGCCGTGGTGATCGGGGGGACGGGATCGAGCCCGAAGAGGATGATCTTGGCGAAGTCCCGCAGCAGCTCGTCCTGGGCCGAACTGAGCTCGGGACTGGCGAACCGGAAGCCGTCGAGGGTGAACTCTCGTGTGGGCATGGGGGACTCCGCGGGGCGAGGGGCAGGTGAACGGCGCGGCGCGCCGGGGACGGTCGGAACGCGTGTGTCCGACAACCCCGGGGACGGCAGCAGCGGCCTGGCTTTGGGCGGGAAAGCCGGGAATCGATTCCGAATTCGGCGGCTCGACCACGGCGCTCCGGCGCCGCTAGGATGGAGCCCTTGAAGCGTTGGATCGTGTTGTGGATCGCGGGAGCCCTCGGGAACGGGTCGCTCTCCGCCCAGGACCTGCGGGCCCACGAGACCGCGCGGCTGGAAGCGACGGAGCTCTGCCTCACGGCCTCCTTCGACGAAGCCGAGGCGCGACGACCGGCCCTCGTTCGCGCGCTGCCCGAGGACGTGCCGGCCTGGTACGCCTTCGAGCTGGAGCAGGTGGCGGCCGGGATCGAGACCGTCCGGGACCTCGCCCAGGAGGACCGCGCCGCCCTGGAGAAGCTCCTCGGCGCCCTGGCGGAAAGCGGCGCGCAGACCGATCCGGAGCAGGCCGCCCGGCTGCTCGGGGAGCTCGTGCCGATGGCCGCGCACCACTGGGGCCCGGCCCACGTGCTGACCGGTGAGTTGCGCATCCGCCGCTGGACCGCCCTGTTGGCGGCGGGCCGTTGGGAGGAGGGGGTCCGGGCCGCCGGGGAAGGCGTCGCCCTCGACCACACGAGCCCGGCCCTGCGGGCGCGCATGCGCGCGTGGCTCGCGCGCGGCCTGCACCGGACCGGGAACCTGCGGCAGGCCGAATCCGAGTCGCGCACCGCGGTGGAGGCCTGGGCGCACCTGGGCGTGCGCGAGCTCGGCGTCTTCGTCGAAGAGCGCCTGCGGCTGCTGTTGACCCGTGGGCAGGTGCTGCTGTCCGCGGGGCGGCGCGCCGAGGCCGAAGAGGTGCTGCTGCGCTGTTCCCGGGACGCCGTGGCCCACCTCGGGGCGTCCCACGCGATCGTCAACTTCGCGGCGAGCAACCTGGCCCACGTGAAGTTCTCCCAGAACCAGTACGCCCAGGCCATCGCCCTGCAGGAACGGGTCGTGGCCTATGCCCTGGAGCATCAGCAGGAGCTCGGGCTCGGCCAGTCCCTGCACAACCTGGGCTTCATGTACCGCGATGCGCGGCGGTACGACGAGGCGCGCGCCGCCCAGGAGCGCGCCCTGGCGATCTACGCCGAGGTCCCCGCGCACCGGGACAAACCCACGGTGATCCGCGCCGAGCTCGCGCTCCTGGCGAGCGTGGACGGCGAACACGGGACCGCCACGGCCCTCGCCCAGGAGGTCCTGGTGGAGGCGGAGCAGACCCTGGGGAGTCGCCCGGAGATCCACGGCAAGACCCTGCGTCGGCTGAGCACGGTCTTCCAACGGGCCGGGGACCTCGACCGGGCCCTCGAACTGCTGAAGCGCTCCGGCGAGCTCCTGACGAACCGCGTGCAGCAGGACCCCAACCCGGCGGCCGAAGCTTGGATCGAGCGCCGTACGGCCCAACGCCTGGAGCTGGAGGGGGATCTGGACGGGGCCCGGCGCATCTATGCGGACCTGACCGAGTTCTACGGCCGTGACCCGACCTACGGTCCGGTGCTGACGACGTTGTTCGCCCATTGGGCCCGCTGCTGTCGCCTGGCCGGGGACTCCGACGAGGCGCGCAGCATCTGCCGGCGCTCGATCGAGCACCTGGAGCGCAGCCGTGCCCAACTCGGCCGGTCCCGGACGGAGTACTTCGCGGGCCAGGCCGAGGACTCCTTCATGAGTCCGTACCCGTTGCTGATCCAACTCGAGCTCGAGCACGGAGCCGGGGAGGAGGCTTGGCGTGCCCTGGAATCCTGGCGGGCCCGGACGATCCGCGAGCGCCTCCCGGAGGAGCGCGGCGGTCCGCGCTGGCGGGAGCGCGAGCTGACGGCCATCGAGCAACGCCTCGCGGCTCTGGCGGAATCCTCCGCGCAGGATGGCGCGGCTGGTCGGCAGGAAGCCGACGCCCTGCGCGCCCGTCGCCTGCGCCTGCGCGCCGACCTCGAGCTCGCGGCGGCCGACGAGGTGCGCGCCCCCTTGGACCTGGACCGGGTCCGCGCCGCCCTCGCGCCGGACGAAGCCCTGCTAGGCTGGTTCGAGATGCCCCTCGGGGGCCAGGCCCATGCCTGGATCCTCGGTCCGGAACGCGGCCCGACCTGGGTTCCCCTGGAACCCCGGGACCGGGAATTGTCCCAGGCCTTCCAAGCCCTCGCCGACACCCTCGAGTTGGAGGCGCGTTCCCCGTTCGGCCCCCCCTTGGAGCCGATCCTCGGTCCGTCCGGAGAGCTCGGAGAGGCGCTGTTCGGTCCCCTGGCCGAGGGCGGACTGTTGGACGGGGTGCGGCACCTGGTCGTGGTCGCCGGCGAGTTCGATCAGGTGCCCATCGGCGCCCTGCGCCTGGGGGAGGATTGGGTCGCCGAGCGTTGGACGATCACCTACGCGCCTTCGGCCAGCGTGTACACCCTGCTCTCCGAGCGCCTACGGGCGGACACCGGCCTCCCCGGAGCCCTCGTGTTGGGGGACCCGCCCTTCCGGCCCGAGCACCTGGAGGAGGGGGAATCCGTCGAGTCCCCCGGCGCCGAACGCGGCCCCGGTGGGGGTGAGGCGAGCGCGTTCGCCGATCTGCGGCGTCTCGCCGAGTCGCGCGGGGAGGCCCTGGCGATCGCGGCCCTGTTCCCGGACGCGCAGGTCCTGGTGGGGTCCGCCGCCGACGAGGCGCGCCTGCACGCCGCCGTACACGGCGATCGCCCGCCGGGGGTCTTGCACCTGGCGAGCCACGCCCTGGCGGACGAACGCTCCCTGGCCCGCTCGGGCCTGGTCCTGTCCCAGGTCGGTCTGGAGGATCCCTTCGACGCGGCGTTGCACGGCGAGAGCGTTCCGGACGGGTTCCTGTCCGCCGCCGAGGTGGCTTCGTCCTGGGACTTGGACGCGGAGCTGGTGACCCTGAGCGCGTGTCGGTCGGCCCGGGGACGCCGGACCTTCGGCGAAGGTCACTTCGGGCTCGCCTCGGCGTTCTTGCAGGCGGGAACGCGGACCCTGCTCGTCAGCCTGTGGGACGTGGACGACGGGGCCACGCGCTTGTTCATGGAGAGCTTCTATCGCCATTGGCTCGGGGGCCGTGGCGATGGGCCCGCGAAGGCCGAGGCCCTGCGCCGCGCGCGTCGCGACCTGCGGGAGTACGAGTCGCCCGACGGCGCTGGCCGCCCGTTCCAACACCCCTCCTTCTGGGCGGCCTTCGTGCTGATCGGGGACGGGGCCTGAGGGCGGGCGGGACTCCTACGCGTCCCGCACAGCCTCAGGGCTCCCCGAGGGTCCGCAGCAGACCGGCAGCCGCGTTGGCGCGGTGCCCGCCGGCCTGGGTCACCCGCGCGAGGGCCGCCGTCGCCGCGTCGCGCTCCCCGAGGGCGAGGTGGACCTGGGCCTGCTGCCAGCGCACCTCGTCCCCGAACGAGCCCGAGCAGGCCGCCGCCGCCCGCTCGAGGGTCGCCTGGGCCGCGCGGTCGCGGCGATCCAGGAACAGGGCAGAACCGAGGTACAGGAGCCCCTCGCATTCCAGGGCAGAGCGCGCGTCGAGGGTCTCGAAGGCCTCGGCCGCCGCGGACCAGTTCGCTTGCCCGTAGGCCTCTTGCCCGGCGCGGAGCTCCGCGTGGCCCGAGCGCAGGTCGCGCAGGGGCAGGGCCTCGCGCCGCGCCAGGTCCGCCAGCGCGGTCCCGTTCGAGGCAGAGCCGGGCCCGCGGCCGAACCAGATCCAAAGGCCCGCGGCCGCCAGCACCAGCGCGGCCGCGACCCAGCGGACGGCGCTCCGATCCGCTGGTCCGTCCGTGCCGAACGGGGTCGGCTCCTGGACGGGTGCTGCCTCCTCCCCGGAGGCCGCGCCCGCTTCCCGGACCTCGTGGACCGCCGCATCGAGCAGGTCGAGGCCGTCGGGGTGCCTCGCCAGGGTGCCGAAGACCTCGCGCGCCCGCTCGTCGGTCAACAGGCCCTCGGCGAGGGCGGCCACGTCCATCGGATCCACCGTCGGTCCGGCGCCGGCGCCGATCCCCGGCGCGCCGGAGCCCACCCGACGGAATTCCCGCGTCCAGGCCTGCCAGTCCCGGGCCGCCGGATCGTCGGCCAGGGCTTCGGCCAGCCGTGCCGCCTCCGCGGCGGAGAGCTCGCCGCGGCTATCGCGGAGGATCGACAGGAAGAGTTCCGGCTTCATTCGGCACCTCTCCGGTGGGGGTCCCGGGGCCCGCTCGGCGCCAGGGCGGCCGACCAGTCGAAGTCGCGCAGGTCCGTGAGGTCGGACAGGCCGAGGCCCCGGCGTTCGACCCCGGCCCTCAGCCGTTGGAGCAGTTGCCGGACGCGTTCGTACACCTGGGTCGGATTGCGGTAGCCGGCGACGCGGGCCACCTCGCTGGCGGTCATCTCGGACAAGAAGTAGGTACGGATCAATCCGAGCTCGTTCGGGTCGAATTCCGACAAGCTCTCGGCGAAGGCGCGGTGGGAAGCGTGGCGGCCCGCGACCCGGGCCGGATCGTCTTCCTCGGCCGCCGCGGGGGAGTGGGGTGTGCCCTGGTCCCCGGAGCCTTCGGCCAGGGATCCCACCGGCCGGACCCGCGGGCGGGGTCGCGCCCCACGGGAGTCCGGCAGGGCCTCCTGGATCTCCGCGATGGCCTCGGCCACCTCGGCCAGGGAGCCCCGCCAGCGATGGTCCTCCGCCAGGGCCTCCGCCGCCCGCGAGGGCGGCTGGCCCTCGACGAACACCAGTTTCCAGAGCAACCGCTTCCACTCCGCCAGGCGCGCGATCGGCCGCGGGATCACCGCCCGCCCGTAGGTCGAGCGCAGGACGTCGATCGCCGTGCTGCGGGCGACGACCGCCAGCCAGACGCGGAACCCCGCCCGCGCCCTGCGGCGCGCGGCGCGGTAGCGCTCCAAGAGGGCCGGCCAGTTGGTCTCGAAGCGGCGTAGAACCTCAGCAGCCACGTCCGCCGCCAACTCCTCGTCCTGGGTGGCGCGCCGGGCGGCCCGGTCCACGGTGGCGAGGCAGTGCTCCAGAAAGAGCGTCCAGGCCCGCTGGGGGTCCGGCTCTGCCAAGAAGATCTCGTCCGAGCTCATGCCTGGGGGGGCGTGGGGCCGCGCAGGGGACGGTACACCCTCGCGTTCCCCGGCGGTACCGCCGAGCGGGACGCGGGCCGGTGGGGTGGCCACCGGCGGGCTCCTCCGGACTAGGAGCGTGCTTTTTCTTCGGGTTTTGCCTGAAGGGAGTGGGTTTTTGTGGATATCAATGTGATATCACTCCGATATCGACCACTTCCAGGCACCCGACCATGACCCAGCGCACCGCATCGAACGAAACGACCTTCACGGCCCTCTCCGGCTGGCTCCTGTTGATCGGGACCCTGCTGTTCTGGCCCGCCTACATCGCCCTCGGTGCGTACGGCGTGTCGATGCCGAACCCCTGGTACATCGCGGGCCTGGTGGTGGCCGGGATCAGCACCTTCACCAGCCTGTTCGGCTACTTCATCGTCAACCCGAACATGTCCCGCGTGCTGGTGCTGTTCGGCAAGTACCGCGGCAGCGTGCGGAACCAGGGCTTCTTCTGGACCAATCCGTTCACCCTGAAGCACAAGGTGTCCCTGAAGGCCCACAACCTCTCGAGCGAGCGGGTCAAGGTCAACGACCTGTCCGGCAACCCGATCGAGATCGGCGCGGTCGTCGTCTGGCAGGTGCAGGACACGGCCCAGGCGCAATTCGACGTCGAGGACTACTTCCAGTACGTCGACGTACAGATCGAGACCGCAATCCGGCAGCTGGCGAAGAGCCACCCCTACGACGACAACTCGAACGACGTCGACCCCGGCATCGCCTCGCTGCGCACGGACACCGAACGGGTCTCGGCGGAGCTGGAGACCGAGTTGCAGATGCGCCTGAACCGCGCGGGGATCCGCGTGATGGAGGCGCGGATCAGCCACCTGGCCTACGCGCCGGAGATCGCCTCCGCGATGCTGCAGCGCCAGCAGGCCGACGCGATCATCGCGGCCCGCAAGAAGATCGTCGAGGGTGCCGTCGGCATGGTCGAGGACGCCCTGCACCAGCTGGGTGAGAAGGACGTCGTCGACCTGGACGCCGAACGCCGGGCCACCCTGGTCGGCAACCTGCTGGTCGTGCTCTGTGGTGGTGTCAGCCCCCAACCGGTGCTCAATACCGGTAGCCTGTACACCTGATCCGTCGCGGCGGGCCCCGGAGGCCCGGCCGGAAGACGAGCTCTCCCATCGTGAGTGAGGAACCGAAAGACGCAGCGGACGGTGCCGGCGCTTCCAAACCGAAGAAGCCCGCGCGCAAGCCGTTCCTGCTGCGTCTGTCCCCCGACCTCATGGCCGAGCTGCGGGGTTGGGCCGACAGCGAGCTCCGCAGCCTGAACGCGCACATCGAGTTCCTGCTGCGCCAGTCCGTGAAACAACGCAAGGGTGACGAGAAAGAGGAATGACCCATGGTGGTACCCACTGGAACGGCGACGGCGATCCCCACGGTCCTGCGGGGGGTCTACGCCTCCCGCTACGGCGGCGCGGACTCGGCCCTGTTCGAAGAGTGGTGCCGCTCCCACGGGGGTGAAGTCCACGGCGAGGTCCTGTACGCCGAGCACGGGGGGATCGGGTTCGAACTGCGCTTCTCGGCCCAGCAGCAGCGCTTCACGGTCGCGATCCCCTGCCGGCGGTCCGGTCGCTTCCAGATCACGCGCAAGGGCGCCCTGGACCGTTGGATGGAGGACTTCGTTCCCGCCTGGCCGTTCCGCTCCTACGACCCGCGTTTCGATCGGGACTTCAGCGTGCGGACGCGCGATCTGGACCTGACCCGGGCCCTGCTCACCCGGCAGCCGAGTCGCGCCGCCGTGCGGCAGCTCTTCGCGGCGGGTGTCCAGACCGTGCGCCTCGCCGGGGACCGCTTCGAGGCGCTCGGTCCGCGGAAGTCCCTGGGGGCCACGCCCGCGGTCGAGGACATTCTGGGCCTGGTCCGCGCCCTGGGGGAGTTGGCCGCGCGCGTCGATGCCTTCGTGAAGCGCCAGGGGGCGCGACCCGCCCCGCGGTTCGATGCCCCGGTCGTCGGCGCCTGGGTGTTCCTGGGGCTGCTGGGCGTCCTGGGGCTGGTCTTGACCCTGGTGGGCGCGCACGAGTTCCCCTTGGTCCGTCCGGGACACTTCCTGCTGCCCGTGGCGCTCGTCGCACTGCCGGCGGTGGCGACGGTGGCCTTCACCCTGGGCTTGCTGCTCCAGGGTCGGACGTCGCCCTACCGGCTCCTGCGGGGTCAGGTGGGCTTGGCCCTGGGGGTGGTGCCGCTGTTCGTGTCCGGAGTGCTGCTGTTCGGCAACGGGATCCTGGACGCGGCGCCCGCGGAAGAGCGCCTGGCGGCGGTCGTGGACACCCGCGTCAAGGAGCAGAAGGAACAGGTGCGGTACTACGCCGGCGTCGCCGCCTGGTGGCAGGCGGGCGAGGTCCGTTGGCTGCGCGTGTCGAAGAGCACCTTCGGCGGCCTGCAGCCCGACCGGTCCCACCTGTGGGTCCGCACCCGACCGGGTTGGCTGGGCTACGAGTGGATCGAGGACTACGGTCCGCAGGAAGGGCTGTCGCAGTAGAGTGGGGGCGTGAAGCTCGTCCTCGTGATCCTCAGTCTCTGCACGGCCCTGGCCGTGGGGTCCACCCTCGATTCGGCACCTCTCGACGATCCCGCGTGGCTCACGGACCTCGACCGCGGGTTCGCCCTGGCGGCCGAGACCGAACGCCCGCTCCTGATCGTCTTCCGCTGAGAGGCCTGAAAGGACTGCAAGTCCTTCGACGGGCAGGTCGTCCGTCCTCCCAGCCGCCTGTTGCCGCTCTACGAACGCTTCGTCTGCGTGCGCGTCACGGACATGCGCGGCGTCGACTTGGTGCGGACCTCGTTCGACTTCGACCTGACCTTCGCGGCGCTCCTGATGCACCCGGACGGGCACGTGTATCACCGCTACGGTGGGCGGGACGCCCGTGGTCCCGACGTTTGGTTGGGGCTCGAATCTTGGGAGCGGCTCCTGGAGCGCACCCTGGACGAGCACGGGACCTACTCGGCCGATCCGGATCCACCGGTCGCCGGGACACGCCAGGTGATCGAGGAGATCCCGGCCTTCGCGCGCCGGGACAAGGGCGAGTGCGTGCACTGCCACAGCATCTTCCCCGCCTTCTACGAGGAGGCCCAGGCCGCCGGGGAATGGACCGAGGACCAGCGTTGGGTCCATCCACCGCCAGGGCGCATCGGGCTCGACCTCGACCCGGACGAACAGAGTCGGGTGGTCTCCGTCGCGGCGGACTCCAGCGCGGCGCGCGCCGGCGTACGGGTCGGGGATCGCCTGCTGGATGCCCAGGGACGGCGCCTCGCGACCGCGACGGACCTGTCCCAGGTCCTGCACGACTTCCCGGCCGAAGGAGGCGCCCTGGCGCTGCGGGTGGAACGGGGGGACACCGCGCAGACGCTCACGCTGGAGCTCCCGCCGCGCTGGAAGCGCGGGACCCCCCTCGAATTCTCTTGGCGCCCGTTCAAGTGGGGCTTCACCCCGGCCCCCGGGTTCGGCGGGCCGGTCCTGGACTCCGCCGCGCTGCGGGCCCTCGGGTTGGAGCCCGGGACCTTCGCGTTCCGGGTCAGCTACCTCGTGACCTGGGGTCCGAACAGCCGCTACGGGGACGAGGCCGTCCGCGCCGGACTGCGCAAGGGCGATGTCGTGATCGGTGCCGGGGGCAAGCACGACTTCGCCTCCGTCGACCACTTCCACGCCTGGTGGCGCCTCACGCGCCGTCCGGGGGAGACCGTCGCCCTGGAGCTCCGACGCGCGGGGGAGCCGCGGACCCTCGAGCTGCGGGTGTTGTAGCGCGACGATCCGTTCCCCGGGGGAGCGCTACACTCTCCCGATGAACGGACTCGCTCTGACGCTCCTCCTCGCACTCTGTCCCCAGGAACCGATCGAGCTGGGGTCCCGCCTCGAGCTCTTCGCCGACCGCTTCCTGGTCGAGGACCTGCACGGGGTGCGGTTCGAACCTGGCGTGCTGCGGGACGAGGGCCCGGTCCTGCGGTTCGAGCGCCCCTGGGAAGGGCGCTTCAGCACCTATTCTACGGTGATCCGGGACGGGGACCGCTTCCTCCTCTACTACCGGGGTTTGCCCCGGGTCAGCCGCGACGAGAAGGAGCTCGATCGGACCTGCGTCGCCCTCTCTTCGGACGGCATCCACTGGGAGCGGCCCGCCCTGGAGTTCTTCGAGGTGTCCGGCCACCGCCAGAACAACGTGGTGCTCGCGGAGGCGGGTCCGGTCACCCACAACTTCAGTCCGTTCCTGGACACCCGCGCGGGTGTTCCGGGCGAGGAGCGCTTCAAGGGCCTGGGGGGCAACCAGAGCTCTGGTCTGATCGCGTACACCTCCGGCGATGGTCTGCACTGGTCGCGGTTGCAGGAGGAACCGGTCTTTCGCGAGGGGATCTTCGACTCGCAGAACGTGTCGTTCTGGTCCGAGGCCGAGCAGCTCTACCTGTGCTACTTCCGGGTCTGGTCCGAGGGCGGGTACTCGGGCCTGCGCACGGTCAGCCGCACGACTTCGAAGGACTTCCGGACCTGGACCGCACCGGAGCCCATGACCTTCGGCGACGGGCCGCCGGAGCACCTCTACACGAACCAGACGCACCCCTACTTCCGGGCACCCCACCTGTACGTCGCCGTGGCCGCGCGCTTCCTGCCCGGGCGGCAGGTGTTGTCCGCGGCGGAGGCCGAGGAGCTGGGGGTCGATCCGCGGTACGTCCGCGACTGTTCGGATGCGGTGCTGCTGACCTCCCGCGGGGGCACGGCCTATGACCGCACCTTCCCGCAGGCCTTTCTGCGCCCGGGCCTCGGGCCCGAGAACTGGGTCTCGCGCTCGAACTACCCCGCCCTGGGGATCGTGCGCACGGGGCCGGCGGAGATGTCGTTGTACGTCAACCAGAACTACGCCCAGGGGACCGCGGAGCTGCGGCGGTACTCCCTGCGGCTCGACGGCCTGGGCTCGGTCCGGGCAGGCCGGGAACCGGGGGAGCTGACCACGCGTGTGGTGACCTTCGACGGGGACGCCCTGACCTTGAACCTGTCGACCTCGGCCGCCGGCGACGTGCGCGTCGCGCTCCTGGAACCGGGGGGTGACCCGCTCGAGGGCTACGGCCTCGAGGACTGCGTCCCGCAGATCGGCAACGAGCTCGAGCGCGTCGTCCGCTGGAATCGCCCCGACGGACCCTCGAGCGACCTGAGTGATCTCGCCGGCCGGCCCCTGCGCCTGCGCTTTCGGCTGGTCGATGCGGACCTGTTCGCCTTCCGGTTCGTCGCCAGCGACTAGGCGGCACGTCGCCCCTGACGGGAAGCGGGGACCGCTGTACGGCGGCGGCCC
>CAAKHF010000030.1:111736-122379 GCA_901007745.1 Hippocampus kuda
GGGCCGCCGCGCGCCTCTCGCCGGGGCTCAGTTGCCCGGCGTGTAGGACAGGGTGACCGTGTCCTGGGCACGCTTCCACCCGGAGACCCGCACGGTGCTGACCGACAGGTCGCTGTCGTCCGAGCGGGCGAAGAAGCGCACGTTCACGTTGTCGAAGCCGGCGTTCTCGACCATGATCTCGGTCGGGAAGCAGCCGCCGGTCTCACCGTTCGTGCCGGCCCGCAGGGGGGTGCCCATCAGGTCCGCGGACTCGTTCACGCCGGACCCGTCGGTCAGGCCGATCAGGTTGACGCTGCGGGTGTCGAACTCGGTCCCGTTCAGCGTGATGTCGTTGACGCGGAAGAACTGGAAGCCGGTCGTGGGGACGTTCGACTTGACCAGGATGCTGTTGATGATCAGGTAGCCGTCGTCCCCGTCGCTGTCGATCGTGATCTCGGGGTTCGCGCTCCCCGCGCCGGCGGAGTTCGCGATGCCACCGGGGATCTCGACGGCGAAGGGCACCAGCCGCGGGCCGGCGGCGGCGACGCCGGCGACGCTCTGGGCCGGGGCGGGCTGGGGAGCGGAGGCGGAGGGGACGGTGAACGCGAGGCAGGCGGCGCCCACGAGGGCCAGGACCGGGTGCTTGGTGAGGCAGTTGCTGATGGACTTCATGGGGGAGATCTCTCCGGTGGGGGGGCTGTTGGTCAGCGTGCAATCGCTGCTCTGCCCCCCTGCACGTCAGCCCGCCCGGGGCTCCATCACGATCTCCCTAGGAATGTCGCTTTTTCTATCGAGGCCCCGGCCAAGGGGTTCCGGAGCCCTACATCGGGCTGCCCCAGCCCGCGGTCTCGTCGTAGCGGACCCGGCCGAACTCGCCCTCCGGGACGCTGCGGCAGAGGATGCAGCCCCGTTCGAGCTGCTACCCGTCGTCGCGGACGTCTGCGGTGGACAGGTCGACGATCTTGACCCAGGCGGTGTGCCCGTCGATCGGCGTCCCGTCCACGGCCTTGAAGCCGTCGGCGTCGACGGCGTCGGGGGAGGCGTGGCCCGGTTCGAGCCGGCGCGCCACCGGGCGGCGCCGGTCGGTGTGCACGACCCAGAGGGCACGGGAGGAGTGGTTGCGGACCTGTCCGTTCGGCATGGGGGGCGTGGGGTTCGGGGGGCTCGGCGAAGCGGCCCGCCAGGGAGCTCGGTCCCCGGCGGCGGTCACTTCAGGGCGCGGACGAGCTCGGCGGTGACGGCGGCCACCGCTCCGTAGAAGCCCCCGGCCGCTTCGATGCGGCGCAGGGGCGTGGCGGCCCAGTCCAGGTGGGCCTTGACGACCTCGTCGGCGATCGGTTGGGCCCGGCCGTCGGTCGCGGCCCACAACAGGAGCAGGCTGCCGAGGTGGTCCACGGCGGCCCCGCGGGCGGCCGAGCGTTGGAACTCGACGCCGGCGGCTTCCGCGAGCTGACGCACGCGCACGGCCGCGTCGCCCTCGTAGCGTCCCTGGGTCCACAGGGACTGCACGAGGGGTCCGGTCTCGGGCCGCAGGAACAGGTCGTGGTAGTCGGCCCCGCGCTCCTCGATCCAGGCCGCCTGGTCCGCTTCGTTCGGCAGCTCGATGCCGAAGTCCGCCAGGGCCTGTGCGAGCGCCGGCTCGCGCAGGGCGGCGAGGTCGGCGGCGGCCACCTCCTTCAGGAGGAGTCGTCCCAGAAGGTCGGCCACCGCCCGCAGCGCCTCGCGCTCGGGGGAGGGGGCCGCCTCCTGGGGCTGCCCCTCGGGTCGAGCCGTCACGAGAGCTTGCGGATGCGCACGACGGTGCTGTTGAAGGCCTGTTGGCCCGAGATGTAGTCCGGCGCGATCGGCAGGACGTGGTTCTGGGCCCAGCCGTTGCCGGTGTTGCGCTGCCACTTCTTGCGGTCGCCGCCGGAGTCGTCCTGCCACCACATGTTGCGCTCCCAGTCCTCGTCCCGCATGGCGACGCCGTCCATGCCGGCGCTGTGGCTGCCAAGGGGATCGCGGCGGCGCGCCTGGGCGACGCTGGAGTACTGGTCGTGCCCGAGGGAGTTCGAGATCGCGATGGCGTCGGGGTGCACCCCCTTGGTCACGACGATCGGGAGCTCCAGCTTGCGCTCGATGGCTCCGTCCCCCAGCTCCAGGCCCGGCATGGCCTTGTGCAGCGTGGTCGAGCGGTAGCCGGTGACCTCGATCCAGTCCCCGTTCGTCAGGCCGAGGCGCGCGGCGGTCGTCGGATGCAACCAGGCGGGGTTCGAGTGCACGATCTCCGAGCACCACTTCAGGTTCGCCGTGCGTCCGTGGTTGTGGACGCACCACTTGAACGAGGTCATCACCAACTGGTCCTCGTCGAGGTCGCGGTGCTCCTCCGGCAGCTCGAACTTCGGCCAGGGCGAAAGCTCGTACTCGTGCCCCTGGTGATGGGAGGCTCGGTTCTTGCCCTTGGAGTTGGCCAGGCTGGTCAGGGCCGTGGTGTCCTCGTTGCGGGCGGTCTTGACCACGAACTCCGAGTAGACCTCGAACTTGCGGCTGGGGGTCTTGAAACCGCGGAGCGCCTGGCCGCCGATCCGGATGCCGATGCCCTTGCCGTCCTTCGTGATGATCCCGGTCTCCGGGTCGGTCTCGGCCCCGGCCAGGTCCTCCTCGGACAGGGGTTGCATGTGGGGCTCGAAGTACGGACGCTGCTCGGGGTCCTCGTAGGCCCCCTCGCGGCGCAGGTATTCCAGGGGGTCCGAGTACCGCTCGGAATCGAAGGGGATGTCCTTCGTCCATTCGCGCATGTACTCCGCCTGGTCGTGCTGGGCGAACCACTGCTCGGCCATGTCTCCGCCCATACGGCGGGCCAGCTCGGGCAGGATCTCGCGCACGTCCTTGGCCTCGCCGAGGGGATCGGCCACCGGCCAGCGGACGTTGACGTAGGGCTTCAGGTTGTAGGCCCCGCGCGCATCCAACTCCCAGCGCTCGAGGTACGTGGTCCAGGGCAGGACCATGTCCGCGAAGTGGGCGGTCTCGTTGTAGAAGGGGTTGATGCAGACGTGGAACCCGATCTTGTCCTCGTCCTTCAGCACGCTGCGCGTGACGTCCATCTCGGGCCAGGTCATCGGCGAGTCCAGGTTGTACGTCATGTACACCTGGATCTTGGCCCGCTCCTGCTTCAGGTACCAGTAGACGATCTCGCCCACGCGCATCGTGTTCCAGGTGTTCGCGAGCACGAACTCCGGCGGGTCGGCCAACAGGGACTTGGCCTTGGTCTTGGCCGGCTGGGGGGGCAGCTTGAAGCGTTTGCTGTCCATGCCCCCGGTCCACATCCAGCACCAGCCCCCGTGCTTGCCGACGCTGCCCACCAACCCGTTCAACAGGATGATGCTGCGGTCGTTGTAGTAGCCGTTGACGTGGGCCGAGGAGCCCCGGTTGCACATGGTCGTGGCACGCGGCGCGGCGGCGGCGAACTCGCGCGCGATGCGTGCGATGTCGGCTGCGGGCACCGTGCTGACGGACTCCGCCCACTCGGGGGTGGTGTCCTTCAGCACGTTCTCCCAGACCTCCTCCAGGGTGACGTTGGCCCAGGTGCCGAACCACTCCGCATCCGCCAGGCCCTCCTTCACGATCACGTGTCCCATCGCCAGGGCGATGGCCCCGTCCGTGCCGGGGCGCGGCATGAAGAACTCGTCCGAGTTCCCCGCCGTGTTGGACATCCGCACGTCGAACGTGACCAGCTTGGCCCCGTTCTCGAAGCGCCCGTTCTGGAGGCGCTGGGCGCCGGCGACGTGGCCCTGGTGGGCCTCGAACATGTTCGACCCGAAGTTGATGATGTACTTGGAGTTCTCGTAGTCCCCCAGGTCCCAGTCGGATTCGAACAGGTAGGTCAGGTTCGCCGCGCGCCGGGACGCCGAGCACAGTCCGCGGTGGTTGAGCTGGGTCTTGGTGCCGAAGGCGTTCAGGAAGGCCGAGACGGGGTCCTTCGAGCGGCTGCGTCCCTGGTGGAACGCGAACTGGGTCGGGTCGCTCTCGCGGCAGTCGTTCAGGCGTTGGGCGAGCTCGTCGTAGGCCTCGTCCCAGGTGATCCGGCGCCACTTCCCCTCGCCCCGGGCTCCGACGCGCTTGAGCGGGTACAGGAGGCGTTCGGGGTGGTACTGGTGGTTGAGGCCCGCCTGCCCCCGGGCGCACAGCCGGCCCCGGGAGTTGGGATCGTTCGGGTTGCCGTCGATCTTGATCACGCGCCCGTCCTTGACGTGGGCGAGGGTCCCGCAGACCGTCGAGCACAGCTGGCACATCCCGGGCACGCGCTCGGTGTCCTTGTACTTGTCGGGGTCCGGGAAGCGCGTCTTGGCGTTGGGGCCGGGCAGCAGACACACCCCGGGGGTGTGGAGCCCGTCGTCGGCGTAGGGCACGCCGGCCCCCTGGCGCCAGACCTCGTCGCTCTCGGACTGGGTCGCGACCCGGCCGCGCACGACCGGCGTTCCCTCGTCCGTATCCTGGGGGTCGCGGGAGGCGCAGGCGGCGAGGCCGCCGCCCCCGATCAGGGCCGCACCCAGCCGCAGCAACGCACGCCGATCCGTGGGGGCCGAGCGGGCGTCGACCGTGTTCTTGGCGGGAACCTTCATCGGGCATCCTCCTCGGTCTCGGCGCTCCCCGCCGGGCCCTCTCCGTCGAAGCCCGGCTCGCCCCAGCTGTACACGCTGTAGGCGTCGTTCTGATAGCTCTGGCCCTCCCCGGGAATCTTGGGTTCCCAGGCCGCGAGGGGGTGATCCGGTCCGACCGCGAACTTCATCCGCGGCTTGGTGCCCTTCTCAGGGCGCAGGGTTTCCAGGACCCCCTCGCGCTCGAGCTGGGCGGTGACCTTCGAGACCGTCGAGTCCGGGTCGTTCAAGTCCCCGAAGTAGAGCGCCCCGCTGGGGCAGGTCTCGACGCAGGCGGGCTCCATGCCCTCGTCGACCCGGTGCGTGCAGTTGTGGCACTTGACCGCCTGGTTCGCGACCGGGTCGATATAGATCGCCCCGTAGGGGCAGGCCTCCTTGCAGGCCGAATGGCCCGAGCAGGTGTCGTAGTTCACCTGCACGGTCCCGCCCGCACCCACGTGTAGCGCACCGCACGGACACGCCTTGATGCAGGGCGCGTCTTCGCAGTGCTGGCAGGCCATCGGCACCATGATGCGTGCGACGGCGCCGCTCTCGCGGGTGTGGTCGTGATAGATCGTCTGGCGGATGTAGTGGCCGAGGGGCACGTCGTTCTCGGCCTTGCAGGCCACCTCGCAGCCGTGGCAACCGAAGCAGCGGCGCGAATCCACGACCCAGCCGTACTTCTTGCCGTCCGTGGGAGGCGTCATGCGCTCGCGCCAGGCCTCCTCGGGCAAGAACAGATCCTCCCGGGACTGGGTCGCCCCCGGCTGGAGGGCAGAGGAGCCGACCGCGGCCCCCAGTCCACCGGCCAGGACCTGTCGGCGGTCCAGCTCGGACCCGCTCTTGGCGCTCTCGCCGCGGGGGTCGTCTTCGGTCCTGCGATCGCCCTGTTCGGGGCCCGGCGTGCCCGGAGGCTCGAATTTGTTGTGCATGGCCAAGAAGCCGTGGACCCGACCCGAGGGGAAGCGTGTGGAGGAGCGAAGGCGGTGTGCCGTCGGAAGGGTCGGGAGTCAGTTGGGGACCCGGGGGTCAACCACGACGAGCCGGACACGCCGCCAGAAAAGAGGGAGCGCTTCAGGTCGCGCCCGGGGCGCGGAATACGGTCCAGCGCAGTGCGTGTCTTCCTACCATGGCGGTCGTGATCGTACCGAGTCGGTCACACGACGCAAAAGCAAGGGCGTCCTGTCGTCCTCGGCAGCAGCGCGCTCCTGGAATTGGGACCGACCGGATTTCGGGGGAAGAGGTTCCGAACCGGACTTGCCCGCTCGGCGATAGCTTATTCTCGATGAAGAGAAAACCCGGACGCGCGCTCCTGGGCGCGCTGTGCTGCCTGACGGGGACCGGGTGCGTCTCCGAAGGGACGACCCCGCTCGTCGGGCCGTCGTCGCCGGACGCGGCCTCGGCCACAGGGTCCTCTCGTGTCGGCGATCCCTCCGACCGCGACGCGGCCGGGGAGCGGATCCCGGTCGCCACGGACCCCCGGCTGGACACGGTCTGGGCGTACCTGGCGGACCGGTACGACCGGGACGGAGACGGGAGCATCCGCGCGACCGAGTACGACCGCGATCCCGCGCAGTTCCGACGCTGGGATCGGGACGCCGACGGGATCCTGTTGCCGGCGGACTTCGCGGCGGAGGTGCGGCGGCCCCCCGGCGAGCGGAGGGCTCGCGTCGAAGGCCGCGGGGCCGGTCAGGACGGTCTGACGGCCCGCAGGGGATCCCTCGCCCCGGACTTCACCCTCCACAGCCCGGACGGGGAGGCGACCTATACCCTCTCGGACTTCCGTTTCGAGCGGCCCGTGGCCCTGATCTTCGGCTCCTACACCTGACCTCCGTTCCGGCGCGCAGCCGGTCGGTTGCGGCAACTGTTCGCCGACTACGGAGACGAGGTGCAGTTCCTGTTGGTGTACGTGCGCGAGGCCCACGCGATCGACAGCCGCTCACCCCTGGGGGGTGGGCGCCATCCGATCGTCGAAGACCCGGAGACGGAAGAGGAGCGGAGGGCGGTGGCGGCGGTCTGCGTGGCGAAGTTGGCCCTGGAGGGGCTTCCGACCGTCGTCGACGGCATGGACGACGCGGTCAGCCGCGCCTACGGCGGTCATCCGGACCGCCTTTATCTCGTCGGCCGTGACGGCACGGTCGTCTACAAGGGCGGACCCGGCCCGTTCGGGTTCCACCCCGACGAGCTCGAGGCCGCGATCCGCGCGGAGCTGAGTCCCTAGCCCTCCAGGATTCCGCCCCCGCGCCTCGCCTGGTGTTCACGGGCCCGTATCCTGGGGGACATGGAATCGGGGTGCCGGCCGCCGGAGGAGCGTCAGCGCATCAAGGAGCTGCTGTTCGCGGCCCTCGAGCTCGCGCCGGAGGACCGCGAAGCGTTCCTGTCGCGCGAGTGCGAGGACGAGGACCTGCGCGCCGCGGTGCGCGCCCTGCTCGAGGCGTCGGGCCGGGCCGATGGATTCTTCGAGGCCCTCGGCAGCGGCCTGTCCGCGGTCTCCCCGGCGGGGGGGGATTGGACCGGGCAGCGCCTGGGGGCCTATCGCATCGGCGAGCTGCTCGGTCGCGGCGGGATGGGGGCCGTGTACGCCGCCGAACGCGCCGATGGCCAGTTCCAGCAGCGTGCGGCGGTCAAGTTACTCTCCCAGGCGGTGATGAGCCCGGCGATGGTCCGCCGGTTCCAGGCCGAGCGCGAGATCCTCGCGAAGCTGGAGCATCCCAACGTGGCCCGCCTGTTCGACGGGGGCGTGGCCGAGAACGGGACGCCCTACTTCGTCATGGAATACGTCGAGGGGGCGCCGATCGACTCCCACTGCGACACCCGCGGGCTCGACGTGGTCGAGCGCGTCGGGCTGTTCCTCCAGGTCTGCGACGCGGTGGCGCACGCCCACGGGCACGGCGTCGTGCACCGGGACTTGAAACCGGCGAACATCCTGGTCGCCGGGGACCAGGCCAAGCTGCTGGACTTCGGGATCGCGAAGCTACTGGACGGCGGCGGCGCCCAGACCGCGACCGGACAGTCGCCGATGACCCCGGCCTACGCCAGCCCCGAGCAGCTGCGCGGCGAGCCCGTGACGACGGCCGCGGACGTGTACGCGTTGGGGGTCGTGTTGCACGAGCTCCTGACCGGTCTGTCGCCCTACGAGCTCGAGACGACCTCCGACATCGCGATGGTGCGGGCGATCTGCGACCAGCCGGTTCGCGCCCCGAGCACGCGCCTGCGCCCGAAGACGGCCGTGCCCGGCGACGCTGACATCGAGGCCATCGCGTCGGCGCGCCAAACCTCCAGCGGTGCCCTGGCCCGGCGCCTGCGGGGCGACCTGGACACGATCCTGTTGATGGCCCTGCGCAAGGAGCCCGAGCGGCGCTACGGGTCGGTCACGGCCCTCGCCGAGGACCTGCGCTTGCACCTGAAGGGTTTCCCGGTGCGGGCCCGCCGCGAGTCCGGGCTGTACCGAGCCTCGCGCTTCGTCGGGCGGCACCGGGTCGCGTCGAGCGCCGTGGCCGTGGCGGTGCTGCTGGCCGGCGCGGTGCTGTGGCAGGTCTTCGCGAGCCAGGGTCAGGAGCAGCGCATCGCCCAGGAGCAGGACCGCTCGGCCGAGCTGCTGACGCGGCTCGTGCAGCTGTACGAGGCCGCCGATCCGGCGGCGGCGGTGGGGGCGAAGGTCGCCTCGCGCCAGCTCCTCGACCAGGCGGTGGCTCCGCTCCTGAGCGATCCGCCGGGCGACGCGGCCACCGAAGCGACCCTGTTGTTCTCCGCCGGACGCGTGTACCGCCGCCTCGGGTTCCCCGCCGAGGGCCGCCCGCTCCTCGCGCGGTCCTTGGAGTTGCGCGGCGACCTGTTCGCGGACCCCGACGAAGCCCTGGCCGAGGTGTTGTACGAGTTGGGGATGAGCAACGCGCGTTCGGGGGACATCGACCGGGGCGTGGAACAACTGGAGCGGGCCCTGGCGATGGAGCGCGAGCTGCACGGCGACGACCACGTCCATGTGGCCCAGATCCGGTACGCCCTCGGGATGACCTACCACGACGCGGGGCGGGGCGGAGCCCAGGAGCAGTTCACCGAGGCCGTGCGCGTGTTCCGCGCGACCTCCTTCGAACCGACCGACGAGCACGCCGATGCCCTGCTCGCCCTCGGAGACTGGCAAGCCGTGACGGGAGACCTCGACGGTGCGACCAAGGCCTACGAAGAGGGGCTGGGGATCTACGAGGAGTTGTACGGGGACGAGCACCCGGCCGTCGCCCGGGCCCTGGGGGGCCTGGGCATGCTGGCCTACAACACCGGACGCCCCGAGGACAGTCACGCGCTGATGGGCGAAGCCCTGCGGCTGTATCGCCAGGCCTACGGCACCGAGGGGCATCCGAACCTGGCGATGACCCTGCAGAACCTGGGCGCGATCCTGGTCCACGAGGAGGACCCCGCCGGGGTCGACCTCCTCCGGGAGGCCTTCGACCTGTACTGCCGCTTCCCGGACACCAGCCCGGTCACCCTGCGGTTCTGCGGCAACTCCCTGGCCAAGGCCCTCGAAGGGTTCGGGGACGGCGGCCTGGGGATCGAGGTGTACGAGGAGTTGCTGGCCCGCCTGGAGCCCCCCGCGGCAGGGGAGCCCGACAGCTCCGCGCGGACGGCGACCAAGGGCGAGCTCGCCCGCCTCTTGCAGGCGGAGGGGCAGCACGCCCGCGCCACCGAGCTCCTCACGGAGGTCCTCGCGACCTACGAACGCACCCTCGCCCAGGACGACCCGCGGCTCGTGCGAACGCGCCGCGCCCTGGAGAGCGCCCAGGCCGCAGGTGAATAGCCCGGTCGCCCGCACGTAGGACCGCCCATGTCCCGGCGTCTGCACGCGGCCCTCGGGGTCGCCATCGAGTTCCTGGGCTTCTTCGCCGGGGTGTTCCTGTGCATCCGTTGGTTGGGCAGCCCCCTCGGCCCGGTGGGCTGGATCCCCTGGTTCGCCCTGTTGGTCGTCGCCACGGTGCTCCCGCGCCTCGTGTTCCGCCACTGCATCCCGGCCGCCTGCGACGCCTGCGGACACGCCCGGTCCTACCTCCGCGGCACCAGCCCATGGCGCTACGCATGCCGCGGCTGCGGACACGTGGCGACGACGGCGATCAGCGACGGCGGCGGGCCCCGGCACGGCGGCGCACCGGGGGACCGGGACTCGTCCTGAGGCCCGTGCGGGTCGGGCTCCGGATGCCCGTCCTCTGTCGGAATCCAAGACGGTCGGGTACACCCCGATGAGTCCCGGACCCCGGTCCGGTGATCATCCCTGAGGGACCTGCGATTCCAAAACCGTTCCGGGGGGGTCGCTGCACGAGTCCTGGGCCATACTGAAACGGTGGGAGTGCTTTTCGCTCGCGCTGCCCCCTTTTTAGGCCTCTACGCGACTTGCCATGCTCCATCGGAATCCACTTGCTCGGCTCCGCTTCGCGATGCTCGACGCCGCGACCTGCGCCTTGGTCCTGGCCTGTGCCCTGCCGACCGCGGCGACAGGACAATGCCTGACCAGCGAGCTGTCGGCGAGCGACGGCTCAGATGGGGGCGGCTTCGGTTCCGCCTGCGCGATCGACGGATCGCTGGTCCTCGTCGGGGCTCCAACGGAGGCGGGCAGCGTGGCGGATTCCGGCGCGGCCTATCTCTTTGACCACTCGAGCGGGCAGGAGCTCGCGAAGCTCACGGCTGCAGACGGAGCGGCGTTTGACAGATTCGGCGCAGCGGTCGCCCTCGACGGTGCACTTGCGGTGGTCGGGGCCCCTCATGACGATGACAATGGCAGTACGTCGGGATCCGTCTATGTCTTCGATGTCACGACGGGCCAGGAAGTCGCCAAGCTCCTCGCGAGCGACGGCGAGATCTCCGAGCGCTTCGGTGCATCTCTCGCCCTCCATGGGACGCTCCTGTTGGTCGGTGCCTACCAAGACGACGACAACGGGTACGCCTCCGGTTCCGCCTACCTGTTCGACGCCCTGACGGGACAGGAGCTCGCGAAGCTCCTACCGAGTGACGGTTCTGCGCGGGACCAGTTCGGACTCTCGGTCGCGATCAGTGGCACCACTG
>CAAKHF010000030.1:122399-148718 GCA_901007745.1 Hippocampus kuda
TGATCGGAGCCCCTGGAGACGGCGAGCTCGGAAGTGCCTCGGGATGCGCGTACCTGTTCGATCTCACCGCCGGCACGGAGCTCCTCAAGCTGCTACCGAACGATGGGATGGACGAGGACAATTTCGGGGGTGCGGTCTCTATCGATGGGGACCTGGTGCTGATCGGATCCCCCGAGGACGACGACAATGGGCTCGACTCCGGATCTGCCTACCTGTTCGATGCCGGCACGGGGCAGCAGCTGCTCAAACTCCTTCCGGACGACCCGGCCAGTTCGGACGGATTCGGACTGTCGGTGTCGATCAGCGGATCGAGGGCGTTCATCGGCGCCCCGCAAAAGGACTACCTGGGAGCCGCCTACGCATTCGATGTCGCAACGGGCCTTCAAACCGCCAAATTGGTCGCCGAAGACCTGCTCATGCATGACGGATTCGGTACCTCGTCCGTGATCAGCGGTTCGCGAGTGGTGGTCGGCGCCCCCGATCAAGACGGCGCTGATGAGGATACCGGCGCGGCCCACGTCTACGACTTGCCCTGCATGCTCGCGGTCGATTTCGCAGCGAGCGTCACCTCCGGGGTCTTGCCCTTGGTCGTCGACTTCACGGACCTTTCGTCCAGCTCTCCCGCCATCATCTCCTGGAGCTGGGACTTCGGCGACGGCGGAACGTCGGCGTCCCAGAACCCCACTCACACGTACACGGCACCGGGTACGTACGATGTGACGCTCACGGTGGACAACAGCACCGTGTCGGGTTTTCTCACCAAGCTCGATTTCATTCTGGCACCCCCGTCCGGGCCGGCGAGCGTGGTTCCCTACAACGGCAGCGGCGTGAATCCGTCGATCTACGCGTCCTCCAACACGCCCATCGTCGGTACGACGTGGGTCAGTTCGATCGACGGAGGGGCCGTTGGGACCACCTCTGGACTGACTTTTACCATCGGCCACCTGGGTACCCTGGACCCGGGGCTTTTCCTCGGGGTCGGTGAGCTCCTGTTCGACCCCACCTCACCCCACGGGCTGCTCGACGCCTCCTTCCTGCTCAATGGAGTCGCCACGCACGACGAACCCATCCCGGTGGACGACTCGCTGATCGGGATCTGCGTTACGGTCCAGGCCTTCCTCAATCAAACGGCCGGTGGAACCGGTCAACTGACCAACGCCCTGATCCTGACCCTCGGCACGTACTGAGTCGGCGCGATCCGGACCGGGCACGAACAGCGCCCCGACCCGCGGGGCCGGGGCGCTGCGCGTTCCTTCGCGCTCAGTAGCCGAACACGAGGTCCTGGGCGTTCGAGAGCTCGAACGGCACGACGCCGCCGATGTGGCCCGCCTGGGTGAACAGGCGCATGCCGGCCAGGGCACAGTCGTTGGGGACCGCGTAGGTGAAGGTCGCCAGGGGGCCAGCGACCGGGGCGAAGGCGAAGAACTCACCGAGGGGATCGGCGATGTTGACCAGGAGGACCCGGTTCCCCGACAGGGTCAGGGTCAACGGGGACTGGTAGCCGACCACCAGGGCCAGGTTGTGTCCGGTGGTGCCGAGGTTCACCAGCCCGGTGAAGGTGCCGCCCAACAGGGGCAGTCCGGTGACCGCGTAGCTCGCGGGGTTGGACCCGGCGCTGCGGAACGTGGTCGCGGCGACCGAGTCGACCCGCAGCTCCACGTCCCGGTCGTAGGACAGGCCTCCGCGGAAGCAGTCCCGGATCGTGACGGTCGCCTTGTAGGCGCCGGCCCGCAGGCTGTTGGCGCTGGAGTTCACCGTCAGCGTCACGTTGGCGGTGCCGGGATTGAGGGAATCGGTCACCACCGAGGCGTCGAGCCAGGTGGGCAGCCCGACGACCTCGTAGGACAGGGCGACCGCGCCGGAGTTCGTCAGCGTGTAGGTCTCGCTGGAGGGGAAGAACGGGCCACCGAGCGGTCCGCTGCTGATGAAGGTCGTCGACGGCGTGACCGAGGACAGGACCCCCTGGCCCTGGACGCTCGTCGCTCCGACGTAGGTCTGCCAGCTGTTGTCCAGGCCGTATTCCCCGTAGAGCCAGACCTTGGAGGGTTGGCCGGCGATCGAGAAGTTGGCCGAGTAGTCGCCCCAGTCGAGCTGGCCGCCGAAGTAGTCGCCCCAGCGGAAGCCGTTGTAGCTGCCGTCCCCATCGCGGATCTGCGAGGAAGCGCTGCTGAACACCCCCTGGTTGTAGTCCACGAAGCGCAGCTCGGGCTCGTTCCCCGCCGTCGTACCGGTGCGCGAGAAGACCCAGAAGTTGCTGCCCGAGTAGTCCGAGGCCGAGCTGGCGAACCAGTAGTCGAGGCCGACGGCGCCGAAGGTGCTCTCGAACTCGATCGCGTCCACGATCGGATCGAGCTTGATCAGGCGCACCCGGGCGTCCCCGGCGAAGTCAGTGGTCAAGCTCGTGAAGAGCTCGGTGCCTCCCGACCCGAGGGTGTCCAGGGTCGCCACCGCCGTCATCAGGCGGCAGTCGATCGTGTCCAGGGCCTCCGAGGTGGGCTGGACCGCGTCCGACGGTGCGGTGTAGGTGCCCACGGGCATGTCGACGCTGGTCAGGATGTTCGAGTCGAACGCATCGGCGAGCTTCCAGTGGGTGAGCTGGTCGCCACCGCCGCCGCGGGAGTTCACGTAGCTGCCGCTGATCGTCTCACCACCCTCGGTCCAGGACACCTGCATCTTGGTCGCGCGCGGGGTGTCCGCGACGCTCCCATCGGGGTTGAAGAGGTTGGAATAGGACAGGGCCGTGGCCGGCGCCGCCGCGTAGATCTCGTCCTTGTCCATGATCCACAGGCGGGCCCACACGAAGCCCCCGGAGAAGCGGAACATGTTCCCCGCGGCGGTGATGAACCCGCTGCTGTAGCCCAGGTCGAAGTAGTCCGCGAAGGAGGCGTCACTGGTGCCCGCGTTCTGGACCGCGTTGAAGTCGTAGAAGTACGCGCCCGATCCGGACAGCCCGAAGGGAATCGAGCCGGAGGTGATCACGAAGATCAGCCCCGACTCCTCGGTCGAGGTCTGGCGCTTGTGCCAGAGCATCACCCAGCGCCCGTTCCACGGGTCGAAGATGACCTTCGGGTCGAACAACAGGTAGGACGTGCTGATCCCGAGGTAGTCGTGGATGTCGCTGGTGAACAGCTCGTTGCCACAGAAGTCGTAGACCGTGAAGTCGTCGTTCGTGACCGTCACGAGGTGGTCGTAGCCACAGGCCAGGTCCGCGTCGGGCGGCGTCAGGCCGTTCGGCCCGAGGCCCTCGAAGCCCTGCATCAGGGGCTGGGCCTCAGGCTCGCTGCCGCCGGCGTTCGCGTCGTCGTCGATCCCGCCGGCCTCGACGGCGACGGAGCGGTCCTCGCTGACCGGTGCGCGCAGGCGGTGCCCCGGGGTGAAGTAGGGGGGAAGCCCGGTGGACAGGGGGCTCGGGGCGTCGGCCTGGGCCTGGCTGGGCTCGTCCTGGGAGGCGCCTTCGCTCCCCTCGGCGGCGGCGCGCCGGGCGCGCTCCCGCTCGGCGCGCGGAGCCTCGCTCCAGATCCCGCGCTCGGGGACGATGGCCTTGGGCAGCACCGGAGTGGTCCCCTCGAACACGTAGTGGGGCGTCACCTGGCGCTCGAACATGCGCGGCGCCTCCGGGCGCCGCAGCTCGGGGTAATCCCCGGCGGCCGGCGGGCGGGTCGGTTGGGAGGCGTCCTGTCCGGCCTGGGCCGCGAACGCGGGAGCGGACGCAGCCAGGGCGGCGGCCGCCAGGAAGAACGGGGAGGGGGAGAGCCGTCGGATTGCTCTCGAGAAAGGTACGGGGGTCTGCATTCGTCGTCTGGGTGCGGTGGAAGTCGGGAGGGATGGGGGGACGTGGGGGAAACCGTCCCGTTCTCCTGCCCGATCAACTCGCAAGGCGACCTTCGCCTGGATCAGCCGTTCTTCAAAAACTCTGCCCACCCCACACGCCGCGGACCGCCCGTCGAGGAGTTCTGTTTTCCGGGCTAGGTCGCTTCGCCGAGGGGCACGACGCCGGTCGACGCGTCCTCGGAGACACCCAGGTGGAAGCGCAGCTTGCAGAGGCTGCGGTAGTAGATCGACTTGATCGTGCCCACCGGTCGGTGCTGGCGGCGGGCGATGCTGCGGAAGCTCTGTTCGCGCCACAGATGGGCGGTCAGGATCTCGCGCTCGTTCGGGGTCAGGCGCGTGAGCGCGGACACCAGCTCGGCGGTGGCGGGGCGGAGCTCGACCCGGGGCTCGAGGTCGTGGGACAGCTCGCCGAAGAGCTGCTCGCGCCGGCGCGCCCGCCGGCGCAAGGCGTTGAGGTACGCGTAGCGGGCCGTGCTTAGTGCGTACGCCTGAACGGCCCCGGGGTAGCCGGGGCGCGGGGAGCGTTGCCACAGGGCCAGGGCGGCCTGCTGTGCGACATCCTGGAGCTCGACCGGCGGCAGGGCCGAGTTGTAGCGCCGATTCAAGCGCCGCAGGTAGACCGGCAGCGGCGCGGACGGGGTCGCGAGGAGCTGCTCGAGGCCGCGCGAGGGCTCCGGCGCCGCGCCCCGTGGTGCAGCGAGGTCGTAGCGGCTCATCGGGAGGTCTCCCGACAGCGGTCCCCTCCGGACTCACCCGATTCGGATTCTTCGGGGCCCGGGGGGCCGTCCGCCCGTGCGGGCGGAGATCGGGCTCAGGGCCCTAGAACGCGTAGGTCTCGGCGCTCAAGTCGACACTCGCGGTGCCGTTGTTCCCGACCCCGACGATCAGGACGCGCAGGCCACCCTCGATCAACGCGGTGCGCGCGACTTCCCTGGGGAGCAGGGTGTCCCCACCGTTCGTGAAGCTCGACAGGTCGTAGGGGATCGTCTCGAGGGTCTGCTCCGGCGTGCCGCTGCCGGTGGTCACGTCGACGTCCAGCAGGCCGCCGATCACCGCGACGGCGCTGCCGGTGTCGACCAGGTTCGGATAGGCGCGGGGGTTGTTCAGGCCCGGCAGGCTCGTCCAGCTGTTGCCCGCCGCGTCGTAGACGCGCGCGTCCGACAGGGTGAAGAAGTTCGACGTGATGAAGTCCCCGTCGGCACCCCCGGCGACCAGCGCACGCCCGTCCGGCAGGGTGATCTGCCCGTGGTAGACCCGCTCGACGCCCATGGAGGCCGTGCCGATCCAGCCGTTGGTGCCGGGATCGAAACGCCACGCGCGGTCCTCGAAGGAGGGCAGGGGAATCCCGAGGATCACGTTCACGGTCACACCGCCGGAGAGCAGCACCTGGCCGTTCCCCAGCAGGCTGGCGGAATGTCCGACCAGCCCGTCCTCGGAGACCGGGATGCTCGACACGTTGCTCCAGGCGTCGGTGCTCGGGTCGTAGATCTCCGCCGACTTCTTCGCCTGGGCCAGGGAGCCCAGGACATCGTCGAGGTCGAACTTGGAAGACCCGCCGGCGACGAGGACGCGCCCGTCCGCGAGCAGCGTGGCGGTGTGCTGCGTGCGGGCGGTCGACAGGTCCGCGGCCGCGCTGACCGTGTTGGCCACGGGGTCGAACAGGTCCGCGGTCGCGCGGACGTTGCCCGCCAGGTCGTACCCGCCGACGAGCAGCACGCGCCCGTCGTTCAACAGCGTGGCGGTGTGTGCCACCCGGGCGTGGGTCAGCGTGGCCCCCAGGGCGACAAAGCTCTGGGTGTCGGGATCGAAGACCTCCAGGGAGTCCAAGGCGCTGAGGTTGCCCGCCACATCCGGCTCGTCGCCGCCGGCGATCAGGGCGCGCCCGTCCGGCAGGGCGGTCACGGTGTGTCCCTGGCGGGCGGTGATCGCGGCGCCGACCGTGTTCACGGCGCTGCCGCTGAGGGCGCTGGCGAAGGAGGTCCGGTTGGACAGTTCGTCGATGGGCGGCGTCGGTCCGCCCAGGGTCAGATACTGGGCGTACAGCACGAGGCCCTGCAAGCCGGGGTCGAGGGGCAGGGGGTAGGACGTCTGGGCGGTTCCCGCGCCGGCGGAGAGGACGCCGACCGTGGCGACGTCGAGCAGGTCGAGGCCGACGGTTAACAGGTGCCCACCGGGCAACGGGACCGGTCCGGTGCCGGTGGACGGGACCAGCACGAAGGTGCGTCCAGGCGTGCCCGCGAGGTCGTACACCACCTGGCCACCGAGGATCTCCCCGCCGGATTGGGAGAGGCTCTCCTGGGCGGATGCGGAGAACGCGAGAGCGGTGGACAGGGCCACCGCGAGGGGGGCGAGAAGGGGCGTGCGTCGCATGGGGGGAAGTGGCAGCGGTTCAGCGGAGGGGGCGGGCGCCAACGCGGTGCGACCCCGCGGGGCCGCAACCCGAGCATAGTCGCGGTCGGCGCGGCTGGGCATGACGAGTACGGTGGATCGCGCGGCGGGGGCCCCTACAATCCCCCGCGGCCCTCAGGCCGCTTCTTCGCCCATGGGACCCCCCCGAACCTCCGGCGCCGTGCCCCGGCTCCGCTCCGACCCGCGGAGGGGGCTCGTCCGCCTGGCGCTGGCGGTGGGGATCGGCGGATCGAGTGCACTCGGCGGGGCCTGCCGTGCGCCCGTGCTGGAACAGGAGCCCTTCGCCTTCGCCCGCGGCGGCAGCTTCGCGGTCACGCTGCGGCCGGCCCTGTTCACCGTGTACGGGATCGACGGGACCTTCGAAGCGATGGACTTCACGAACGGGGGAACGATCGTCGAGGAGGACTCGGGCGACATCACCGGGCGTTTCGGCACGGCCCTGCGCGCGGAGCTGTGGCTGTCCCCGCAGTGGCAGCTCGGAATCGGCGCGGACTACCGGACCTACGACGTCGAAGGCCTGACGCCCACCGAGGAGCTGGACGTGTCGATCGAGACCGTGGACTCGTTCCAGTACTTCCTGTCCGCCCGGCGTTTGTTCGGCGCCGTGGACGACGCCGGACGCCTGCGCCCCTTCGGCGAGCTGTCCGTGTCCTACCTGCCGAGCGTGGACGTGGGCTTCACCGTCGACCTGTCCGCCTTCGGATCGTCGAACCTGGAGATCGATTCGACGGGCGACGGGTACTGGGTCGGCGGGCTCGCCGGCGGCCTGACCTACCAGCTCACCGATCGCTTCCTGGTCGAGCTGGGGGTGCTGTACGAGCTGCCCTTGACGGACCTCGACGTCGACCTGGGACTCGAGATCAGCGGCAACTCCGTCCCCCTGGATGCCGCCCTGGAGCCCCAGGGTCTCGTCGGTTTCGCCGGGTTGACCTGGGCCCCCGCGACCGGGCGGACCCCCTGATCGCGTTTCGGCTCCCCGGGACCCCACGGGTGCCTTAGGATCCGAGTTCGTCCTCCCTCCAAAGGAAGCCCGATGATTCGTCCGCTCCTCGCCGTGGCCGGCCTCGCGACGGCCGCCTTCGTCCTGCCCGTCGGTCCGCCCTCGGGTGTCGGCGCTCCCCTGACCGACGAGCCCGTCCTGGTGCCCTTCGCGATCGACGGGGCCCGCGCGCTGTCGGTGGTCGACGCGGCGGTGCTCGTGGCCAACGCCAGCGCGGAGGTCGAGCCCTTGGTCGTCGAGGACCTGCGCGTCGCCGTGGAGGAGGACGAGGTGTACGCCGAGGTCATCGGGGCGGAGCTGGTCTCCGACCGTCGCTTCGCGCAGCTCCAGACCCTGGTGGAGCGCATGCCCACGGAGGTCTCGCACCGGCACGACGTGCGCCGCTTCGCCGCCCCCGACGCGCCCGAGGTCGCCCCGGAGGATCTGGTGGCCACCTGGACCGAGATCGACCGCCTGTCCGCGGGGCTGCGTCGCGATTACGCCGGCGGGGTAGCGCGTCCCTTCGTCGAGCTGCACTTTCCCCTCGCCCTGGACCTGGTCTTCCGGCCCGAGGACGTGCCGGGGACCCAGCGGGTCGTCGAGATCGAGGTCACCTGGCGACGCGGGGGCGGGCCCGCGCGCTCGACGCGCACCACGACCCGGATCCAACGGCTGCGTCCGTCGCTGGCGGCTCCCCCGACCCTGTCCGCGAGTCTCGATCTGGCGGACGTCACTCTGCACGCCGGAGACCTGCACGTGCACTCCTGCCACGGCGAGGCCTCGAACGCCTGCGCGCCCTCGGGGGACTGCGCGGCCGAATCCTTCCAGACCTCCGGCAGCTTCACGTTCGCCCAGCTCAAGTCCCAGTACCAGGCCCTGGGGCTCGATTGGTTCTCGGCCACCGACCACAGCTACTGCGTCGAGAGCGACACCGAGTTCCAGGCCATCGCCGACGAGCTGGCGGCGATCACCGACGCGGGGTTCCTCGCCCTGCCGGCGATGGAGCTCTCCAGCGAGGAGGAGGGGTCCCAGGAGGGCTCGGACGTGACGGACCTCCTGTGCCTCCTCGGTCCCGAGCAGAACCACATGGGCGCCCACGGGATCTCCGCGCGCAAGGAGGGCGGGGACAGCGGCTTCCTGGGCTTCTGCAACGGCCTCTTCTCCGACGCCCTGGAGCCCTTCCGGCCGAACGCCGCGAGCGTCCGCGCGGACGGCGGCTACCCGGTCGCCCACCACCCGACCGCCAGCTCCTTCGCGTGGAACAGCTTCGATGCCCTGACCGGGATCGAGGCGGACGCGATGCACGGGGTCGAGATCTGGAATGGCGCGTCCCAGTCCGGGCAGGGTGGGGGGGTGGACTCCTGGGTGCGCTGGCTGCTCGGCGGCCGGATCCTCTACGGGTACTCGGGCAGCGACACCCACGACGCCGCCTTCGCGTTCGGGGCCAACCACGCGGTCTTCCTCGACGAGGAGTTCACGGCGGACAACCTGCACGCGATCCTGCGCAAGGGGCGCTCGTTCGTGTCGAACGGGCACGTCCTGATCCTGACCGCGGATCTGGCGGGGACCGAGATCCTGATGGGGCAACTCCAGTCCCTCGCCCCGGCACAGCCGGCCACGACGATCTCGATCGACGTGCACTACAACTTCGGCACCGACACCTCGACGATCAGCGTGTATCGCGGAGCCGTCGGCGACGGGGCCGAGTCGGTCCTGTGCACCAGCGGACCCTTGACCGGCCAGGGCGTGTTCACCTGCACGGACACCCTGGACCCCGCGGCGCGCTCCTGGTACCGGGCCTACAGCGATGCGAACGCCGGGGCCCTGACGGCCTACACGAACCCGGTGTTCTTCCTGCCCTCCAGCGTGGGCACGACCACCTACGGGAACGGACTGGGGGGGGCGAACATCGCCACCCTGGACTCGGGCTCGAGCCCGGCGATCGGCAGCTTGTTCACCTTCGATCTGGCGGGCTTCTCGGGGGCCTCGGCCCAGGCGGTGCTCGCGATCTCGCGGACCCAGCTCCCCGCCGGCCTGCCGGTGGCCGGGGGCTTCCTGCTGGTCGCCCCGCCCTACGAGTTGCTCGCCGCGGTGCCCCTGGCGGCGGGCGCCGGTACCCACGTCGAAGAGCTGCCCTTCGATGGGGCCCTCGTCGGCACGGACTTCTACGCCCAAGCGGTGGCCGTGGACGTGTCCCAGGCGGGGAACCTGGCCTTCTCCAACGGCGTGGCCCTGACCGTCGCGGACATCTTGCAGTAGCCGGCTGGACCGGAACCGCGACCCAGGACCCGCCGATGGCCTCCGCCAGTTCCTTCGCCGGCGAGCTGTATCGCGCCATGAAAGACGGCGACGATGCGGGCTTTCGGCGTCTGCTGGGTGAGCACGGGTCGACGCTGGACGCCTCCAGCGACGACTGCTTCGCCCTGCCCTTGATCGCCGCCGTCTTCAGCGAAAGGCTGGACTACCTGCGCGCGCTGCTCGAAGCCGGGGCGGACGTGAACCGGCGCGACACGAGCGTCAAGGGCTCCTCCTACAACCTGCGCGCCCTCGAGGCGGCCCTGTGGCAGGACGAACCGGAGATGGCCGAGCTCCTGTTGCAGCACGGTGCCACGGAGGACTTCGGCACGCGTGTGTTCCGGGCCGACGTGGAGGGTGTGCGCCGCGACCTGGCGGCGGACCCCGCGCTGCTCGATGCGGCCTACATCCACCCGGGCTTCACGCTGCTGCACGTCGCCGCGGACATCGACAGCGGGCCGCTGGCCGAGCTCCTGCTCTCCGAGGGCCTGGACCCCGACGCTCCGGACGGAGACGGACATGCGCCCCTGCGCTACGCCGCGCGCAACCTGCCGGCCCTGGACGTGCTCGAGGTCCTGGTCGCCGGGGGAGCGGACGTGAACCACGCCAGCAAGACGGGCATCACCGCCCTGACGGCCGCCTGCCGGCACCGGGAGAGCCTGCCGACGGTGAGGCGCCTGCTCGCGCTCGGGGCCGATCCGAACCGCGTGCCGAAGAACCGGGTCAGCGCCCTGATGAAGGCCGCTGGCAATCGGGTGCCGGAGCTGGTGGAGTTGCTCCTCGCCCACGGAGCCGATCCGGCCTACCGCGGAAAGAACGCCGAGACCGCCTTGGACGTGGCCCGCCGCCGGAAGTCCGCGGAGTGCGTGGCCCTGTTGGACGCTTGATTCGGCACTCTCTCGTCCCCCGGCCCCGAGCGGTGACCATGAAGCCCCTGCGTAGCACCCTTCCGAGCCTCCTATCGGTCCTGTCCCTGGTCCTCGCCTCCTGCGGAGCTCCCCCGGAGTCGACCGTTCCGGTGACCGCCTCCGGGGCGTCGCAAGCCCTGGGGACCGGCTTCGAGGAATGTCCGCCCGGCGCCCACACGCGCCTGGAATCGGAGCTGGGGACCTGGACGGCCCTCGAGGGCGGCCTGGTGGTCCGCGAGGACCACGCCCATACCGGCGAGCGGAGCCTGCAATTGACCGGGGGAGAGCGCACGCGGGTCGAGCTCCGCCTGCCCGATCCCCCGGGCCCGGACCCTGCTGCGGGGCCCCTGGAGCTCGCGTTCCGAGCCGAGCGTTGGACCCGCCAGGAGCCCTTCGCCTTCCGCATCGAGGCCCGGGTCGGAGAGATCTGGTCGCCGGCCTACGACGGTTCCGAGGCCATCGCGGTCGGCGCCTTCGCCTCGGCCGTGCGTTGCACCCTGCCGGACGAAGTGGAGGCCCTGCGCTTCACCTGCGTTTCGCCGCCGGACAAGGGCATCCTGCTGGACGACCTGGTGCTGGAGCGGGCGCGCCCGATGGAGCTCGTCCGGGTCGCGATGGCCCAGCCGGTGCTCCCCGTCCTGAAGGGCAACCGGATCAATCCGGTGTTGCGCATCGACCTCGAGACCGTCGGCTCCTGGGATCCGCTGACGGTTGCGGCCCTCGAGCTCGACCTGCGGGGCACCACCCATCCCGAGGACGTCGAACAGGTCGAGGTGTTGTTCGGCGGCGCGGAGGAATGGCTGCCGTCCCCGGCGGACGAGGCCTCCTTCGCGGCGGAGGCGCGCCTCGGGTCGATCCTGCCGGCGGACCGGGAACCTCTGATCGTCCGGGGTCAGCGTCTCCTGGAGCCGGGCCGCAACTCCTTTTGGATCTCGCTCACCCCGACGGCGGAAGCGCGGGACGGGGGGCGCTTCGACGCCACGTGCCTGCGCGTGACCCTCGCGGACGGTCGCACCTTCACCCCGGAGAACGGGGCTCCCCCGGTTCGCCAGCGGCTGGGGATCGCCCTGCGGAACGCCGGCGACGACGGCTGCGCGACCTTCCGCATCCCCGGGCTCGTGACCACCCCGACGGGCACCCTGATCGCGGTCTACGACGCGCGTTGGAAGGGCTGGGGCGACCTGCCCGGGGACATCGACGTGGGGCTTTCGCGCAGCACGGACGGGGGGCGTTCGTGGGAGCCGATGCGGATCATCCTGGACGCCGGGGACGACCCCGCCTGGCGGCACGACGGCGTCGGAGATCCGGCGGTGCTGGTCGACCGGGGGACCGGGGCGGTCCTCGTCCTGGCGACCTGGAGCCACGGCGATCGCGCCTGGCGCGGGTCCGGGCCGGGCCTCGAGCCGGAGGAGACCGGGCAGTTGCTGCTCGTGCAAAGCGACGACGACGGCCGCTCCTGGGGGCCGCCCCGGAACCTGACCGCGATGCTGAAGCGTCCGGAGTGGTCCTACCTCCTCCAGGGACCGGGACGTGGCATCACCCTGGGGAACGGCACCTTGGCCTTCCCGGCACAGTTCCAGCTGTCTCCGGACGAGGGGCGCACGCCCCATTCGACGGTGATCACCAGTGCGGACCACGGCGCGACGTGGCGGATCGGCCGGGGCGTGCGGCCGGACACGACCGAGTCCGCCGTGGTCGAGCTCGCGGACGGCGTGTTGATGCTGAACATGCGGGACAACCGCGGGGGTTCCCGGTCGGTCTACGTGTCCGCAGACCTGGGCGAGGCGTGGAGCGAGCACCCCTCGTCCCGGAGCGCCCTCCCCGAGCCGGTCTGCATGGCCAGCTTGATCCACGTCGGGCGCGAGTTGCACGGCGTGGCCGACGGACGCCTGCTGTTCTCCAACCCCGCGGTGGACCGGGCGCCGCGGCGGCGGATGACGATCCAGAGCTCCGCCGACGGGGGCGCGACCTGGCCGGCGGCCGGCGCGCTCCTGCTCGACGAGGGACCCTCGGCCGGCTATTCCTGCCTGACGATGATCGACGAGGAGACCGTGGGGATCCTCTACGAGGGCAGCCGCGCCCACCTGACCTTCCAGCGGGTCCCCCTGGAGGAGCTCTTCCCCGCTGGGGCCGGCGTGGGCCAGGCCCGCTGAGAGGGTCGAGCGGCCGGTTCCAGGCCGTCGGAGGCTGTCATCCGCCCTTCGAGCACTCGAATGCAAATCATTTGCATCAGAGGGCGGTGGCCATCGCCCCCGGGCCCGGTAGGCTGGGGGTGGGCCAACGGGCCCGCGGACCATCCAATGCAGAACTTCGACAACACGGCCGAGGAGCGGCGGCAGCGCCTGGCCGAGGGCTACCGGGCCGCCGGGCTGCCCCTGACGGCCCAGCGCCGCATGTTGATCGATGTCCTCGCGGGCCGCACGGACCACCCGACCGTCGATCAGTTGTACTCGGCGGTGGCCGAGCGTCTGCCCGGCGTGTCCCGGACCACGATCTATCGCTCCCTGGATGCCCTGACGGAGCGGGGCCTGTTGAAGCGGGTCGAACACCCCGGCTCGGCGGTGCGCTTCGACGCCAACCCGGCCCTGCACCACCACTTCCTGTGCACCCGGTGCGACGCCCTCGAGGACCTGCCCGTCTCCGCGATCACCGGCAGCGAAGGGTTGTCCTTCGTCGCCCAGGGGGGCGCGGTGCCCGAGGAGGTCACGGTGCTGGTGCGGGGCGTGTGCGATCTCTGCGTGCAGGCCGAGGGCTCGCCCGCCTGATCGCCGCGTCCGCCGTCGCGCGCCGATCACCCCGAACCGAGCAACACGTGATGGGGGGCGAAGGTCTCGGAGCCCGCGTGACAATCGACCCACAGGTCGATCTCCCCGGGGGGGAACTCCACCGGACCCAGGGGGATGCGGGTCCCGTTCTTTTGCGGCTCGAGCTCGAGCTGGCGGTCGCCGAGACGCAGGGTGACGCGCTCCACCGCGCGGGCCTCTTGCAGCAGGACCGTGACCGGGAGCACCCGCTCCTCGTCGAAGCGTAGCAGCCACGCGCCGTTCGGCCCCCAGCCCTGGGGTGCCGTCGGTCGCCAGTCGTTGCGCGTCAAGGTGGTCAGGGGCTCGTGCGCGGTCCCCGGCCGGATGCGCGGGGGGGCGTAGTTGTCGGGGCGCGTGCGCGAGACGTCCTCGAACCACTCCCCGTAGCGGGCGCGCAGGTCGGCGACGACCGCCCCGTGGGCCGTGGCGCGGTCGTGCTGTTCCCCGGGATCCTCGAGCAGATCGAACAACTCGAAAGGGTGCCCGTCGGGGGCTTCCGTGCGGCCGAAGCCCGACGCGCGCAGCAGCTTCCAACGGGGTCCGATGACCGCGAACTGGTGTTCGGAGCTGGGCCGGTCTCCGCGGTGGGCCTGCACGAACAGGTGCCGCTCGGGCCATTCGACGGCGCGACCCCGCAACAGGGGCAGCAGGCTGTGCCCATCCAAGTGCACGCCCTGGGGCGGCTCGATCCCGGCGACCTCCAGCAGAGTGGGGAACAGGTCGATGTGAGCCGTGTGGGGGAGGACCCGGGTATCGGCCTCGAGTTGGCCCGGCCAGCGCACCCACAGGGGCGAGCGGATGCCCCCCTCGTAGACGGTCGTCTTGTATCCCCGCAGTCCGCCGACGTGGCGACCCCAGAGGGGCCCGTTGTCCGTGAGGAACACCACCAGGGTCTCGCCCTCGATCCCGCGCTGCGCGAGGTGGTCCAGCAGCCGCCCGAAGTTCTGGTCGATGTTCTCGATCATCGCGAAGGTGCGCGCTAGCACGTCGGGTTGCGCACCTTCGTCGCGTTGCACCGCGGACATGTCGCGCCCACGGTACTTCGCGTACAGCTCCGGCGGCACGTCGTGGAACGGGTCGTGGGGCGCGTTCGGCGTGATGGTCACGAAGAACGGCCGCCCGGCTCCGAGGGCTTCGTCGATGAACGCGAGGGCCCCGTCGAAGTAGACGTCGGTGCAGTAGCCCTCGGTGGCTTCGACCACCCCGTCCCGCACGAGCAGCGCGTCGGTGTAGCGTCGTTCGTTCTCCAGCGGATCCGACGGCTGCGCCAGCCCGCCTCCGCGGTGCAACAGGGCGCGCTCGAAACCCTGGTCGATGGCGCGCAACGGATAGGCATCCCCCAGGTGCCACTTCCCGAAGATGCCGGTGGCATAGCCGCCCGCCGACAGGACCTCCGCGAGGGTCACCTCCTCGGGGTCCATCTGCGAGCGCCCCCGCCAGGTGTCGACCACGCGCGTGCGGTAGTTGTACCGCCCGGTCATCAGGCTCGCGCGCGTCGGCGAGCAGACCGGACTGACGTAGAACCGGTCCACCCGCGGGCACTGTTCCGCGAAGGCGTCCAGCCGCGGGGTCTCCAGCACCGGGTGGTCCATCCGCCCGAAGTCGCCATAGCCCTGGTCATCGGTCATGACCAGGACGATGTTCGGCGCCGACGACCGGGCGCCCGTCCCCGCCGCGTCTCGACCGGGATCGGAGCGCGTCACCGGTGCGCAGGCCAGGGTGCAAACGAGGGGGAGTGCCGCCAGCCCGTGCTCGAGAATGCCCATGCCCGCCAGCATACCGGGCGGGTCAGGGCGCGAGGCGCAGCCGCAGGGCGTTCGTGAGGCCCCGGCGGACTCCGAAGGTCGCGGTCGGATCGAGCAACAGACCCTGGCTGAAGAGGTCCAACCCGATCAGGGCGGGGTCATCGGGGACGACCAGGTCGATGGGAGCCGGCTGCCCGGTGCCGGTCCAAGGGACGCCCCCGAGCAGGGGCGGGATCCAGTCGTCCGGGGCCAGGCTGGCCAACAGCTCGCCCGGGGCTCCGGGGCCCGCCATGCCGAACCCCGGCAGCGGCAGGCCGGATGGGAAGCGCGGATCGGGGGCCGTCGAGACCGCCAGGATCGCGAGGGCTCCGGGGGCTTGGGTCCCGAGGGGGTTGTCCAGCCCGAGGACCAGGGTGTCCCCGATGCGCGTCGACCCGGACAGGACCGTCAGGCTGTCGCGCGGGTTCGTGCCGCTCCCGTAGGGCACGACCAGTTGCCCGTTCTCGTGCCAAGCGACCTCGTCCAGGGCGGCGGCGGTCGTCAGGGCGTCGAGGTCGCCGTCCCCGTCCAGGTCCGCGGCGGAGACCGAGGTCGCGCCGTCGAGACCCATGGCGATCGAGTGCGCGACCCAGGCGCTCCCGTCCCCGTCGCGGTTCTCGAACCACTGCAACACGTCGGCCTGGCTGGCGACGGCGAGCACGTCGAGGTCCCCGTCTCCTTCGACGTCGGCCGCCAGAACGGAATGGGCGAAGTCCAGGTTCGTCGTCAGGGGGTGCGCGATCCACTGGGTGCCGGTCCCGTCGGTGTTCTCGTGCCAGGCCACGGTGTCGTCGTACAGGGACGCGGCGATCACGTCCTGGTCCCCGTCCCCGTCCAGGTCGCCTGCGCCGATCGAAAAGGCGCCATCGGCAGCGGCGGAGATCACCCGGCGGGTCCAGAGGCCCCCGAGGCCGTCGACGTTCTCGTACCACGCGAGCGTGTCGTCGTCGAGGGACGCCGAGAGCAGGTCCGGATCCCCGTCCCCATCCAGGTCCGCCGCGGACACCGCCTGGGCGCGCAGGGCCGACAGGGAGACGACGTGCTCGACCCAGCCGGAGCCGGTCGCCAGGCCGTTCTCGTACCAGGCGATCTTGGCGTCCCGCGCAGAGGCCGAGAGCACGTCCGGGTCGCCGTCTCCGTCGACGTCCGCCGTGCTGACCGAGCGCGCGAAGTCGGCGCTGCCGCTGATGGTCCGTGTCACCCACAGGGACCCGTCCCCCGCGGCGTTCTCGTACCAGACGATCCGGTCGTCGAACTCCGAGGCGGACAGGGCGTCGGGATCTCCGTCGCCATCCAGGTCGACGGCGTGGACGGACACGACACCGTCGACCGCGGCGGAGATCACGCGCAGGTCCCAGGCGGTGCCCTGCCCGTCGAGGTTGGCGTGCCAGGCCACCGTGTCCGAGCCGAAGGCGGCGCTGAGCACGTCCCGGTCCCCGTCGCCGTCGAAGTCGGCGGTGGTCACCGAATAGGCCCCGGTGGCGGGGCCGATCGAGCGCTGGGTCCACGGACCCGCCTGGGCGCTGGCCGGCACCGCGAGCAACAGCGTGGCGAACCCCAGGGCCCTCACGCGCGTTCCCCCGGGCCCGGGAGCCGGACCCACAGGAGCTCGGCGTCCGCGGAGCGTTCCGCGAGCCGGGCGGCCTCGCCCGCCGGGATCGTGCAGGCGTCCCCGGGCCCGAGTCGCAGGGGGGTGGGGGACAGCTCTTCCAGGGTCACCGACCCCGCCAGGACGAACAGGAAGCTGAGCTCGCCCCGGTGCGCGAGGTCCGCGCCCCCGAAGGGCTCCGCGGTGGCGCGCAGGACCTCCACGCCGGCCAGGTTCCCGGTCGCGGTGCCGATGCCGGTGCGCTGGGCCTCGAAGCCCGTCAGCCCTGCCGGTTCCCAGGGGGTGTCGCGGCGCCCGTGGCGCACGAAGCCCTGTCCCCCGAACAGCCGGTCGGGCTGCACGGTCCGGGTGGGCAGGTCGAGGTCGTGGTCGAAGAACGTGTCGTGCGTGGCGGGACAGGCCAGTTCGACCACCTCGAGCCCGTCGGAGCTCTCGAGGACCCGATGGCGGATGCGCGGGGGTTGCAGCACGCAGTCCCCGGCGGCGAGCACGAAGGGCGGACCCTGGTCCTCGTACACGACGCGGACCCAGCCTTTCCAGCAGTAGATCAGCTGGAAGCGGATCGCGTGGAAGTGCACCCGGTCGGGCACGGGCCCCCCGTCGGGGATGCGGATGTGCGACGCGATGAAGCGGCCGCCGAAACGCGACGGAATCAGGTCGCGATACAACATCCCCGCGCGCCCGGTGACCCAGATGCCTTCGCCGTCCTGGCGGACCACCTCCAGGGCCTGCCGGCCCTCGGGGACCGACACGTCACCGGCGGGGGGGCGGAGCTCGACCCGCGTTCCGTTCGGCGCGATCAGCTGCCCGTCCTCCGGTGCCAGGGCCGCCGGGTTCTCGCACTCGATCCGCAGGGTCCCCGGGTGCTCCTCGGACTCGGTGTCCAGAAGGACCCGCAGGCCGTGTCCGCTCAGGAGGGCCGTCTGCGGATCGTCCGCCGGGGAGATGCGTTCCAGCCGCAGGCCGAGGCGCTCGACGAAGAACTCGATCGTCGGCCCCAGGTCGTCGCAGGGCAGGACGAACTGCCCCGGTCCGAGGTCGCCGCCCCCGGGGCGCGCATCAGTCGCAGTAGTGGGCATACGTCCGGTCGGCCAGCTTGCGCCGCACCTCCTCGAGCACCTCGTCCGGTGCGTTGCGAAAGGTCGGCCGGGGAGACTTGCCCTGGGGCCGGCGCAGCTCGTTCCAACGCCCCGCCTCCCAGGCTTCGAGGGCTTCCCGCATCAGACGCCCGGACAGGACGAGGGTCTCGTAGCAGAGGTCCTCGTACGTCATGCCGCGCCGGACCGCCACTTCGCGTCGCAGGAGCAGGTCCCCGGTGTCGATCCCCTCGTCGCAGAAGTGCGTCGACGAGCCGATCGGGATGTCGTGGTACACCGACCAGGCCGGCGAGGCGGAACCGCGACAGTCCGGCAACAACCCGGGGTGGCTGTTGATGACGCCGTCCTCGGGCAGGGAGAGGATCGGGCCCCGCAGGATGCGCGTGCCCCCGAGCACGAGCAGGTCGAGCTCTTCGGGGGCGAGGAGCTCCACCAGGGGCTCGCTGCGGTGGATCGGGAGGGTGTGCCGCGGGATCCCGTGCTGGGAGGCCTGCTCCGCGAGGGTGGGGGCCAGGGGGTGCCCGTCGATGCGCGCGAGGAACTTCTCGCGCTCGACGGTCGCCACCTCGGAGTCCTCCTCGACGATCACCCGGGGTTGGAAGCCGCCCTCCAGGAGCTGCCGGAGCATTTCGCGGGCGTAGGGGTGCTCGGTCAGGGCGAGGAAGGCGAAGCGGGGCTTGGGCATCGGGGCGGGCTCCGGGGTCGGGGCGCGGGGATTGTCCCCGAAACGGGTCCCTGGAGGCCAAGGAGAGGGGGTTGCTTTCATTTTAGCTTGTGCTAAAATATGGGCCGTGGACCTCCTCCTCCGGGCCCTGGACTCCCCCCGCCGGCGCGCGATCCTGCGCCTGGTCTGGGATCGTGAGCGCAGCGCGGGCGAGATCCACCGCTCCCTGGGGGACGTGACCTTCGGCGCCGTGTCCCAGCAGTTGAAGCGCCTGTCCGACGCCGGCCTCGTGGAATGCCGGCCCCAGGGCCGTCAACGCTTCTACCGCGCGCGACGCGAACCCCTCGGGGGACTCGAGGCCTGGCTCGAGAGCATGTGGAGCGACTCCCTCGAACGCTTGCGTAGCGCCGCGGAGGCCGAGGAGGTCCGCGGGCGCGAACCCCGTCCCAACGAACGATGAGCGATCACCACCTGCAGCGCAGCCTCCTGATCCGGGCCCAGCGCTCGACCGTCTTCGGGTTCTTCCAGCGCTCCGAGCTCTTCGCCGCCTGGTGGGGGGAGGGGTCGACGATCGAACCCACGGTGGGCGGGGCGGTCCGGATCGTGTATCCCGGCGGCGTGGTCGCCAGCGGTTCCGTCGTCGCGCTGGAGCCCGAGCGGCGCGTCGTCTTCACGTACGGATACGAGGACGACAGCAAGCCGATCCCCCCGGGTGGCTCGACGGTGACGATCACCCTGGACGAGCATCCCCTCGGGACGCTCCTGCACCTCGACCACGCCTTCGACGGGGCGGACACCCGCGACATGCACGTCCCCGGTTGGCGGTATCAACTCGCGCTCTTCGCCAACGTGGCCGCCGGGGCGCAGCACGTGGACCTGGAGGCGCACCTCGACCGCTACTTCGCCCTGTGGGCCGAGACCGACGAGGCACGGCGGAGCGCGGAGCTAGCCGCGATCGCGACCGAGGACGTGACCTTTCGCGACGCGTTCGCCTGCGTCGCGGGGCGCGCGGACCTCGTCGCCCACATCACCGCCGCCCAGGCCCACGGGCCCCAGGGGACCATCGAGCGCGCCGGTCCGGTGCAGCACTGCCAGGGGACGGCCCTCGTCCCGTGGCACGTGAAGGGGCCCGATGGAACGGCCGTGATGCAGGGTACGAACATCGTCGAATTGGCGCCGGACGGGCGCATCGCCGGACTGGTCGGCCTGTGGACGCCGCCGGGATCCTGAAGGCCGTGTCTCAGGAGCCGGGCGGCGCCGCGCTCGGCTCCAAACGTTCGCGGAAGTAGCCGATGACGGCCTCGAGGGCGTTGCGCGTGGGCTCGCGTCCGTCGTCGTAGTCGTGGGTCAACACGCTGTGCCCGGGACCCGGCAGGCGCGTCAGCTGGATGCGCTCGTGGTCCCCGTTGAAGGTCCTGTCCAGGGCGGCGAACTTGGCCTCCTTGCAGATCCGGTCCTCTTCGAAGCGGAACGCGAGCATTTGCCCGACCTCGTCCAGGCGCCGCCGGACCGCGTCGATCTCCGTGGGCGCCATGTGCAGGGAGGGTTGGCTCCGGAACGGCAGAGAGGGCTGGGAGGAGACCCCGGCGAGGACCGCTTCGTCGGCCATCATCGACAGGGCGAAGTTCCCGGTCAGGCACATCCCGATGACCCCGATGCCGGGGACGCCGTGGCGGGCGCGCACGTCCTCGCACAGCGCCCGCAGCCACTCGACGATCGGGCTCGAGGCGCCCCTGGCGAACAGCCGGAACTCCCGCCGCATGCAGAACAGGCGCATCAGGTTGCGCATCGGCTGGTACTTGCCGAGGGGTCCGAACAGGTGGGGGAGGACCACGTGGAAGCCCGCCCGGTCCAGGCGTTCCGCCAGCTCTTTGGTGCGGTCTTCGATCCCGGGCAGCTCCTGGAGCAGCAGCAGCACCCCGGCCCGGCCCTCCCCGCGGCTGTAGACGTCATGGCGGACCGGACGGCCGCTCCGCAGGGGGGCACAGAACTCGCGCTTGGCAAAGGCCTGCATGCTGTCGGGGTTCGGGGACATCCGGAGAGCCCGTCGCACGGGCCCTGCCCCGAGCCTAGCCTCTGGGGGGCCCGGGGGAGAATCAGTACGGGCCGTCGGATGGCTGTCCGTGGGGCGGGGGGGCCGAGCTTCCGCCCGAACCCTCACCGCCCGAGCCGCCCTCCTCGGGCGGGCAGGGCTTCCCCTGGCCTCCGCCCTCGGGATCGCCGTGCTGGCCCCCCGGGACTCTCTCGTCCGCCCCCTTGCCGGGCACCTCGTTGAGGATGCAGCGACAGAAGGGGGTCCCGAGCACCGAGACGCGGATCGTCGGGACGCTGCGGATGCCGTCGAAGACGTTCACGACACCCTCGGCGTTGGTCGGCCCCGCCCGGAAGTCCGGCAGGCAAGAGCGCTCCTCGCGGTCCGGGCATTCCCCCAGGCAGGTGTAGTTCTTGGCCACCAGCAGGGTCAGGTTGCGGATCGCGTCGAGCCGCGCCAGGCGATAGGCGCGCTCGGTGTTGGCCCGCACCTCGGCCGCGGAGTTGCCGACCAGCACCAGCTCGGCGTGTCCGATGCCGATCTCGAAGAAGCCTCCATCGGGGGGTGGCTTGCCGGCGTCCTTGCCGAGCTTGGTCAGGGTACAGGCGTCGACCAGTTGGCCCCCGACGGGGACCTTGTCGGGATCATCGAAGGGATCGGGTTGCTCGGGTTTCGGCATCGAAGCGCTCCTCGGGTAAGGGGTTCGATGCCGTTACGAAACGATCCTCCGGCTTGGATCCGAGAAAGGTCCGTCCCTCGGTCGCCGTTTCAGGGGACGAGGACGAGGGAGACCGGTCCCCCGACCTTGCTGAAGGACAGCGGACCCAGGGAGAAGGTGGCGAAGGCGTGGCGGGCGGTCATGCCGACGAAGGCCGGTTCGGCCGGGACCGCGATCATCGCCGTGGCGCGCCCTTCCCCGTCGAGCAACCCGACGGTGTTGACGAAGGTGGGGCTGTTGGCCTGGGTGACGGTCTGGAGGAAGTAGGCATCCGGGTTGACCGGGATGGTGACGCCCCCGAAGGTGAAGCCCGGGGCGGTCCCGGACAGGGAGCCCACGACTCCGTAGAACTGCCCGGCGTTGTCGACGCCGGCGTCGAGGTCCAGGGTCTGGGCCCCACCGGTCGTCATGGAGATCGACCAAAGGTCTGCGCGCAGGCAGTCATAGGGCATCCGGAAGAACCCCTCCAGGGATCCGACGCCGGGCACATCCACGTCGGCGGTGAAGTACAGGGCCGGTTCGTTGCCCAGGGTCAGGGCCGTGAGCCCGCTGAAGTTCTCCAGCACGTGGCCGGCGTCGACGAAGCCGTCCCCGTCCCAGTCGACCTCGTCGCCCTCCACCAGCAGCACGCGGTCCTCGAACAGGAGCGCTTCGAGGCTGCCGCCACCCCCGTCGTCGACGTCCCAGATCGCGCCGACCTGACCGGCTTCGTTCAGGTAGGCGCCCTCGATCGAGCCGGTCAGCACGAAGCCGTCCAGGGTGTCCCCCTCGCGGTGGACGATAACGCCGTCCAGGGCGATGAATTCGTCCGTCGCCGAATCCCCGTCCGTGTCTCCGGTGAACAGCACCGTGCCGCTCTCGTTGGCGCCGAAGAAGTCGAAGTTGTCCCAGTTGTCCACGCCGTTGCCACCGGAGCTGACCGGGATCAACTCGCCCTCGCCGACCAGACTCCCGGCGACGGTGTACACGCTCCCGTCATAGACCACGAACTCGTCGTTGCTCGAGGTCCCGTCGGTCGTCACCTTCGTGACCCAGTGCGTTCCGAGGCTCGACACGCGGGCGTCGAAGTCGATCGCCGATGAGCTGAGGGGGTCGGTCAGGGGCGGGATGAGGTCGCCGGTCTTGGCCAGGGGCGTCGCTCCGACGCCGAAGAACAGACCGTTGCCCTCGCTCGCGCCGGTCGCGATGTCGTTGATGCCCCCGACCCAATACGGTTGCCCGTCGCCGGTGATCCCCGGACGGCTGGCGAAGCGCCACATCTTGCCCGCGAGGCTGGGGATCGGCTCGTCTTCCAGGGCCAGCAGGGTGTCCTCCAACCAGGCCGAGTCGAGGGAGGTTCCACCGCTGACGCTGTCGTCGCAGCTCGCGCTGTAGGCCACCTGGCCGGTGTCGTCGATGCCGTAGAAGGACTCGAAGGAGTTCTGCGTCAACGTCCCCAGGGTCGTTTCGGTCCGCAGGAACCCCGGCGCGGCGAGCCCGTCGCCGCTGCCCCAGATGTGGCTGAGGGTCGTGACCCCGTCCGTCGTGCTGAACCCCTGGGCATAGCCGCCCAGGGTGTTGACCGCGGTGTTGCCTAGGGAGCTCACGGTGTGCCCCGCCGGTGCCCCCGCGGGAGCATCGCCTTCGCGCACGAGGGCCGTCGCCTGGGTCGCCGCGTGGGACACCCCGAGGTGGGGGAGCAGGGCGGCGAAGAGGGCCGGGAAGAGAAGAGCGGTTTTCTGCATGGTGGAACGAGGTGGCGTGCGAGCCGGAGACCCGGGGTGAGGTGTCGCAAAGCAGGGGGGAACCGCCCCCAGCCTAGGGCGTCAGGCGGATGGGCGGGAGGGCGGTTCGGCGCGGATCCGCAGGCCCCCCCGCAGAGCCCCCGCCCCCGTTGCGCCGAAGTGCTCCGCGAAGCGTGGGTCCAGGGCCCGGCTGTCCGGGCTCGAGATCCAAACCCGAAGCAACAGCCGCCCGCGTCCGGCGAGGCCGGGGTCCGAGAAGGCCGAGCGGCGGTGGAAGGTGACCCAGTTGTTCAGCAGGAGCAACTCCCCCGGGGCCAACCGGAGGCGCGCGTAGAGCGCCGGATCCTCGGCCACCGTTTCGAGGGCGTCGAGGGCCTGGCGTTGCTCCGCGGTCAGGCTCGGCACGCCGGGGGCGGCGTCGGCCCGGTCGATCAGCACCCGCAACAGGCTGGCGGCGAAGCGTCCCTCGGTTTCGGTGAACACCGGGACCAGGGTGAACGGCCGTCGGTTGCCCCCGTCGATCGTGTGGCGCAGATACGGCAGCGCGTCCCGTTCGAGGACCCGCGCCTGGGCGGGGAAGCGGCGGCGCAGGGTGTCCCGCAGGGCCCGGGAGTGCAGCACGTGGGTCTCGCCCCCCGCGTCGGCGGCGCGCACGCACAGGAACCCGATCACGTCGCAGCGGTCGGTGTGGAAGGCCAGCCGGCGGTTGGAATGGGGCCCGCGGAAGCGCGGGTCCGAGGGCGCGAAGCCCTTGTCCTCGACCGGCAGGATCCGGCTGCCCTGGGTGTCCTGGGACAGGGGCGTTCCGAGCAAGCGCGCGACGGTCGTCAAGAGACGGGCGGCCCGCTCCGCGTCCGGCGCCGGCGGCAGGCCCACCAGCAGGGCCGCGCCGGAGCCGCGCTCGAGGTCCTGGCGCACGCGCCCGAGCTCCGCCGCGAGGGACGGACAGGCCGTGTCGTCCCGCGCGTCCGGGGGTTGTTCCCGGTCCACGGCACGTTCGAGCTCGCGCCGTTGCACCTCCGTGAGCGACCGGCGCCAGTCCGGGCGCTCGAACAGCTCGGGGCCGTACCAGGGCGGGGAGTCGGGGGGAGCGCTCATGGGCCAGGGCCGGGACCCGGGGGTCGCCGGACACCCAGCCTAGCCGAAGCGCGGGCCTAGGCGTCGCCCCGGCGCAGCTCGCAGTACCCGAAGGCTTGGAACGGATCCGCGAAGGTCGCCCGCTGTGCCCGCCGCTCCGCCGGTACGTCCGCGGTCAGGGCCGCGAGCTCCTCGAGGCTGCGCTCCTTCAGGGGCCAACCCATGAAGCTCTCCATGTAGCCGGCCGCGTCCACACCGGGCAGCAGGTTCCCGATCACCAGGCAGCCCCCGGGTTCGAGCAGCTCGAAGAGGGCCGCGGTCAGGCGGCGGGCGAAGCGCTCGTCGAGGTAGTCGTAGAGCCCGGCGGAGTAGATCAGGTCGAAGCGTCCCAGTTGCACGCCGCGCCCGAGCAGCCGCTGCACGGACAGGTGTCGGGGGGTAACGCAGTGGGGCGCGGCCTGGGTCGCGACCGCCAGGCTGGCTTCGTCCGCATCGAGGGCCACGACCTCGCGCACGTACCCGCTCTGGACGGAACCCGCCAGGGCGAGCTCGCGCAGGTGCCCGCAGGCGACCGAGAGGATGCGCGCACGCCCCTCCAGGCGACGGGCTTCCCGATCGATGATCTCCGCCAGGAGCTCCCGGCGATGGCGCACGCCCCGGGCGGGGCTGCGGCCCAGGTTCCAGGACTGGATCGCGGCCCCGCGTGCGGTGGGGGCGCGGCTGGGGATCAGGCCGTAGAGGCGATCGATCAACACCGCGTCCCCGGCGTATCCACGGGGCTTCTCCGAGGAATGCCGTGTCACCGGATCCTCGAGGATCTTGTCGCGGACCGGGTGGTTCAGGGCGAGGTCCGAGGCGAAGTGCTCCCACTCTTCCCGGGGGAGCTGGCGGCGCGCGGTGGACAGGCCGCGGTAGAGTCGATCCATGGCCCGGGCGACCTGCCCGTGGTTCAGGAGTTCTTCGACGCGATCGAGGAGGAGGGGCAGGTCAACAGACGGGGCGGTTTGCATGTCGATGCGAGCGGGGGGGCTCGGGGACGTCTCCGGGGGAGCGGGGTGCTTCCCAATTCCGGGATCGCGAACCGCCTCGCCGGTCCCTCATCCGATCTCCGCAAACCGGCCGTTACTCCAGGACCAGCGTCTCCCCCGGCCGCAGTTCGACGCGGGTCCTGTGCGCCTCCCCGGCGCCATCCACCCAGCGGACCTCGAGGGGACCGGGGGCCAGGCCCTCCAGCCGTTGTCCTGCCGAGCCGGGCTCGGCACTGCGGCGTCCACCGGCGCTCAGCTCCCGGGCTGCGTCCGGGGCCACCACGGTGGCACGGCGGAGCAGCACGAGCTCGATGCGCTGCTCTTGGCCCGCGGCGGGCATGCGGCCTTCGCGCCGCAGGGGCACGCATCCCGCGGCCGAGACCTGGAGCTCGTAGCGCGCGTCCGCGGGTCGCTCGAAGACCCGCGCGCCGTCCCGCTCCTCGGGGTCCCGGTCGTCCAGGGTGATGCCGGCAACGTCCAGGTCGATCGCGAGGGCCGCGCCGCTGTCGTCCACGGCGGAGACGATCACGCGCGAGAGGGTCTCGCCGAAGGCCCGGTACGGCGCGGCGAGTTGGTGTTCGGCCCCCAGCTCGAGGGTGTGATCGGCCTCGTCCGCTGAGGCCGTGCCCGGAGGCAGGGCCGGGACCGCGCCCAACCAACGGCCCCCGTCGGCGTGCACCTGGACCTGGATCGGCAGGCCGGCGGGCACGAAGAACACGTCGTCCCGCGGGTACTCGTCCGACCTGGACCGGTCTCCGACCTGGACATCGATGCGCTCGATCTCCTCCCAGGGCCCGCGGACCCGCAGACGGGGCATCGGCCGTGGGGCGGGGAACTCCAGCCGACGCTCGGCCCCGGCCTGGACCTCGAAGGTTCTCTCGACCCGCTCGAAGCCGTAGTACGCACTGCCGTAGATCACGCGCAGGCGGCCCGGCGGAACGCGGTGGGGGCCGCCGCCATGGGCGTACCACCCGTCCGCGTGCCACAGCTCGAAGTGCCGCCCCGCGTCGTCCGGTGGATCCCCGGCGAGGACGAGGGTCACCCGGGCGTCGCCCTCCGCGGGCTGGCGGTCGTCCAGATCGCCCTCTTCGCGCAGGACCAGGGGCTCCAGTCCGGGGTGGTCGCTGGTTCCGAAGTGGCGCGTGAGCGCGCCGTCGTGCAATTGGGGGGCGACGTAGCGCGACGCATACAGGGCGTCGAACACGACCCGCCCGTCCTCATCGCTCCAGGTGGCCATCCACTCCGGGGATCCGCCGCTGACGAAGCGCCGTCCCGCCACCGGCACGCCGGCGCGGTCGCGCAGCTCGAGGTGGAGCGGCGGTTGGCGGGCCACGCGCAACTCGTTGCGCACCGCGCCGGC